>JAVTVY010038578.1:0-16592 GCA_036873755.1 Hanleya hanleyi | reverse complement strand
GAGAAAATGAGTCTAATAAGGTGAGGTGAATTATGAATCAGTCAATCTGACAATTATCACAATATATATCCAATATTCTATGAAATTATGAAAACTAATGTACAGTTTACCTTTATTGTGAAAAGTTCATATACTTTGTATGAGAGGGAGACCACTTTTGATCACTGCCTAATTGTGCCTGTTAAATGTATACGAGCTAATAGGAGACTTACAGAAGTAGAAGAGTTTGTACCACTGTTTCTTATGACGTTAATGAATGGATGATCTTCATGAATGCGCAGCTGGAAATCATGGAAATGATGTCCGACTACAATTATTTTCAGTCTTGGATGGAACTTTCAAATGGAAAAGTGGTTATGTTGAAAGAAAATTGTAGAATTGAACATGTAATCACCCCCCTTCCCCCCCCCCCAAAAAAAAACAACCTAATTATCTGAGAGTGGAGATCAATATTTCATACTAGGACCAGTCCTAGTTGTGAAAGTTATCAGAAACTTGAAAATGATTAATGTATCAGTAATGGATATTTGGTTATTATAAATGATCGAAACATTTCACATTTGGGACCAGTCATAATACATGTGTAGATTATTATTAGGAAAACTACAATTTTTTGGGGTTGATCACATTTTGTCTTACTAATTACATGGTCTCTTGGAAAGTTTTCAATCTGCTGCTATGCTCGCATGAGCTGTTTTATATTATCCAGGAAGCTTTAAATCAGATGGATGGAAAGCTATATGACCTGAGAACTGAGGTTGTAAAATTAAAACGGTGAGTGGTCATATCTCTTGTCATCTCACTTGAACAAAATCTGCTTTACTTCATCCCAGTATGTTGTATTAGCAAGCAGAAAACTGTACATGGAGTGGATTCAAGTAATCCCTCACTTTTTACTATCAATAACAATCTTGCAATAAACATCCATTGATAAACTTTTGCCATACAATTGCCATACATTGTATTGTACATCCAGTTTTTGTCATCGTTATGTATAAGTATATAATTATGAATTCATTAGAATTTATTCTCTCTTCAGGATGATCTCTAAACTGGAGCTGGAAAATAACCGAATTGGGCGAGAGAATGACAACCTCCATCATAAAGGCTTAATTTCTTCACTTGGGTAAAGCATAATGAGAAGTCAGACTGCTATATACATGATATATGGAAATATATATATTAATTCTTATTCCAGTTCACCAATATGGTACAGTAAATTCAATTACTCAAAGTGCATTCTCTCACTTGTTTTAATCATAAGAGAATGTGTTATAATCTGCTGTCTGGCCTCGACCATTAATTGTTGACTGCTATTTGTACCTGGCTCAACAGACAAAGTATTTTGAATGACTCTACTATCTGATTTCTATCTTGTCTGTCCAGAGAGTATGTGCACAACATTAATATCTTCCCTGAAATATATCCACAGGTTATCCACCTTCTATCCATCCAGCCCTCGAGAGTCGACCAGAGTGGTGGACCCAGATCTGGAAATTTCCAACATTAGTAGAACACCCAAGAATAAGCCAGACATTAGGTCTGTGATCGACAATAGCACATCTGAACTAAGACTGGAGCATCTTGAGGAAGATGATACTCTAACAAAGTGAGTCAGCCTGACACACATTATACTGAATCTCCATGAGTCAGACTGACACATATTATACTGAATCTCTATGAGTCAGACTGACACACATTATACTGAATCTCCATGAGTCAGCCTGACACACATTATACTGAATCTCCATGAGTCAGACTGACACACATTATACTGAATCGCCATGAGTCCGACTGACACACATTATACTGAATCGCCATGAGTCAGACTGACACACATTATACTGAATCTCTAGGAGTCAGACTGACACACATTATACTGAATCTCCATGAGTCAGCCTGACACACATTATACTGAATCTCCATGAGTCAGACTGACACACATTATACTGAATCTCTATGAGTCAGACTGACACACATTATACTGAATCTCCATGAGTCAGCCTGACACACATTATACTGAATCTCCATGAGTCAGACTGACACACATTATACTGAATCTCTATGAGTCAGGCTGAAACGTATGATACTGAATCTTCACGAGTCCGACTGACACACATTATACTGAATCTCTGAGTCAGCCTGACACACATTATACTGAATCTCCATGAGTCAGACTGACACACATTATACTGAATCTCTTAGGGACTGTATCCGTCCATCGTTTGCTGTTGAGACGTTTTAAACGATGGAAAAAACCGTTCAGCAACTACACCCATCGTTTGCATCATCGTTTTTTCTGTAGCGAATGTTCAAAAAAACCATCACCGAAGATTGCCGAAGGTGCCGCTGTCGTTCAGAAGAAACCGTCGTCGTTTGAAAGAAACTGATTGTCAGCTGACAAAAGACGATCGCACGTGTTAAGCTGCGCATAAATACACACTGGGTGAACAGGCCATGCCTTCGCTCTCAACTGCGGACGTATGGAACAAAATATACCGCTCGCAACGAATGTGAAAATGGGTTTATTACAGGGGAAATAAATTACACTTTTTGATTACAGGAAATCGCTTTCTGTGTGTAAATTGATCTATAAAAATGACAATCATCTAGCTATGATAATGGAACTAAAACTGAGCGTTTTAACACCCTCTCCATGTATGCACGGTGTGAGAATTTTCTTTGAATAGGCCGGAAAACGTAATCAACAGATAACTCGGCCGATATATTACTGATCTGAATTCTGTTCAGTTACTATTAAACTTGAAGAGATACCCATTTCAGAAATATTTAGGTTGATAAATATTTCCTTGTTATTCAGGGCGATATGGAAATGTTTACCAGGAAAAGAAGGTGTCGATTCGCCCGAAAAATTTCTCGATATGCCGACACTAGGTTTTGATCAGTTTCCTTGAAAACGCACGGATACAATAGAAATCTAAATAAATATTTTTCATCGCGAGTATTATAGGACCATGAAAATATATCATTTTTGTATCTTCCGCCGTTTTCTTATAATGTTCACCGGAAAGCCTGTAACACGATTTGCGGGAAATTTTCCTGAAATTCGCCCACTTCAGAGCGCGTTTTCATTACCTCTCTGGCAAATCGTGTTACACTTTTCTTGGTAAATATCACATGAAAAGGGCTGAAGAGACAGAAATGATATTTATATTTGGATAATCCTATGATACTCGAGATGAAAAAAATTATATTTAGTTTTTTTATTTTATGAATGCGTTTTCAAAGATAGTGATATAGTGTCGGTATATCGCCAAAAATTCCCGGCAAATCGACTATCTTTGACGTGAAATAAACCAAAGAATGGAAAGGTTTCTTCTGTTATTTGGCCTGTATACTTTGAATTTCCCGTAATTGCAGTCCATAGGGAAAATCATGTGTCATGAACACACGCGTTTAGCTTTAATATTTTAGAAACATCGCCATTTATTCTACATGTCTGTCCGATAAAACAGCCTGTGTACGGGCAGGGAGTCCACGAGTATATGCACATGGCCTACCCTTCAGGCTGCCGTTTATCCCCAGCAGAGAAAAGTCGATTTCGGACTGCTCCCGCCTGGCGGGAAAATATTGAGCGGTGTAGAACACGTGTCTGTCGAAATCTTCATGGTGAAATACCAGATTAGAGAGGAAAACGCTATATTCACGATCCTTTAATTCACAAGTCGAATACAGTAAAATTATCCAGGAAGTTTCTTTGTACTTTGGTGGGTGCCATGAAAGAAGAATTTTCACGAGAGAAAATTGAGTGGTCCTGATAAGCAATTTTGAACATCGCTACTTGAGAGAAAGTGGAGGTCTGGATTTCCAATCAGTCTTCATTCAAGCACTTTTAGTGTTTTCGATTGAACTAATTTTCTCGGCAATGCGCTGAGAGCGATGTATTTTTTGACCACCTATCGTTTATATGAGACTTTACCGTAACAGATCCAAATATTTGATTATCGGTGTTCTTTTATTATGTCACTTTTTAATTCTGGTCAACTTAAAGTGATCGTAAACCGTCAAGTAAAGTTTGCATCAAATGAAAGACCATTGCAAACAGTGTGGGGAAATATTTATTTTAATTTTTTACGAATTTATTACACAGAGTAAACTGCAATTAAAGCATGCTATTCTATGGTGGTCTGTTGCAATCATATTTAGGTCCAGTGACGTCACACTGTCTTAATACATATATTTCAAACTTTGTATGCACTTTTCAGTGCTTCATTCAAGCTTAAGGTGTGTATACTTTGAGTTTCAACACTGACTCACTGTTCCAATGTGCATGTTTCACCAAAATCTGGGAGATGGTGACTCATGAGTGTCAAGTCAATTTGAATCTTGCATTTAATTTCCCAGATTTTGGAACATGCACATTGGAACAGTGAGTCAGTGTTGAAACTCAAAGTATACATACCTTAAGCTTGAATCAAGCATTGGAAAGCGCATACAAAGTTTGAAATATATGTATTAAGACAGTGTGACGTCACTGGACCTAAATATGATTGCAACAGACCACCATAGAATAGCATGCTTTAATTGCAGTTTACTCTGTGTAATAAAATCGTAAAAAATTAAGATAAATATTTTTCCACACTGTTTGCAATGGTCTTTCATTTGATGGAAACTTTACTTGAGGGTTTACGATCACTTTAACACACTTTTGTTATTCTACATTTGCAGGTTTGTTTGCTGCATGGTCATACTGAAACTGGAGGAATGACCGCCTTTTCACCGAATAACATTCTTCGTACATGCACATATTACTTCATGATGTGTATATCTTGTTGTAAGATTCTTACCAATAAACATATGATTGTGCAATAAAGTCTCATATCTATATCCAGCAGGACAAAATGTGGAAGAAACTGATTTCCGGTGAGCATATAGGTAAGAATCCTGTTTGATATAGCACACAATATTGGCAAGCTGTCAGTTTATTTTCTAGCCATAATAATAGTAAAGTGATCAGCGTTTTCCTCTGTTCTATTGGTCTGTACACAGCTTGACATTCAAGCCAAGAAATATGCAAGAGTTACTTCCGGAGGCGGCATCCACGGGACATCCGAGCATTTGCTTTATTACTACCATAATTCAAATGAACGTTTACGGGAAGTATTATTGCTGAAGGAATTATCTATTTCAAAGACATTATTAAATTCCAAGCGACAGGTGTCTTTGACTTTATACTTTTTGTTTATTTACAGTTGTACATTTCCGGGACAGTTTTCAATTTCAATTTCCATGAAAAATATATTTGCAATTTTTGGAAGGTTAGACATTTATGATCACATCTTCACCATCGTCTTTCACATCCAGCTTATTTCTTTCTCACCACGACGGATACTGCATTCATTATGGCACAATATACAGGAAATCAAGGTAAGCTGAATGGTTGACTTTGCCAGATTTTAAAGATGGATAAAAGAGCTGAAGTGAGCAAGGCGATAATTTGATAGCAGTTGAAATGGAAGTCGGAATAGTGGGTTTGGATTAAAAGTTATAAAAATAAAAAGATGGAATAAACTAATAGGTTTTCTGTCTACTTATTCTCTAAATTATACTGTCTAAAATGTGAATTAATTCTACTGAGCCCCCGAGATAATATCCGATAAAACACGGTTGTACATTTGGCTGTTTCATCACAATCATCTTTTGATCTGTCTTTCGTTTGAAATATTTCAGAATACATTTATATCTGAAACAGATCGAACCAATTTTCTGACTAATTAAAAACGTAGATCGTGAATTGATGCGTATCATGTTAGTCCTATATATACTTGAGTAAAACTGGATAAACAGGTGAGTGTATGGCCTATAAATGAGAGAATAGCTGCAGTCGAGCCATATTTCAAGCTAGAATAATGATCGGAGAGAGGTAAAAGGGAATTCTTTTTTCAGATTTTATACATTTTTTTATTATTTCATGTGAGTCATGATCTCACTGTTACGAAGGCATAATATATTGAGGTTGTGTTAGCTGAATATATTATGAAGCAGGAACCGTGTACAAGCGCTGGCCCAAATGCTATGTAATGATCACGTGATGTTATCGCAACTCCGTATGGCGGGAAAATGTACAACCAACACGTGGCATGTTGAAACTTTCATTCTACAGACCCCACCCAATTCTATGAAAGTATTTTCATACAATTCTGGAAAAGAAAACAATATTAATTTGTGTTCCATTCTCATAATCCGTTTTCACGGCCGCAATCGACATCACCGATGTTGTTTTTGCGTCTGTGAAACAGGACTACTTTCGAGCTGATCGTTTGCCAGGAGACTTCCGATCGTTTGCTAGAGAACGTCTGCACCTTTGTTCGAGGTGTGAAAAGACGACCGACACCCTTATCGTAGGTTGCCAGAGATTTCCGGCGATCGTCTTTGTTTGGTAGACGTTTTTTAAAAAACGATCAACTCATACACCCATCGTTTGCATGGACGTTTTTTTCATCGTTTAAAACGTCTAGCAAACAAACTTTGGATGGATACGATCCCTTATGAGTCCGACTGAAACGTATGATACTGAATCTTCATGAGTCCGACTGACACAAATTATACTGAATCACTGCCAGCATGAGTGTCACTCATAATGTCCAATCTTATACACTGCCGGCATGTGTATCACTCGTAATGTCCGAACATTTGCACTGCCAGCATGTATATCACTCATAATGTGCAAACTTACATGTACACACTGTTGGCATGTGTGTCACTCGTAATGTCCAAATGTTTACACTGCCAGCATGTGTGTCACTCATAATGTTTAAACTTACACACTGCCAGCATGTGTGTCACTCATAATGTTTAAACTTACACACTGCCAGCATGTGTGTCACTCATAATGTTTAAACTTACACACTGCCAGCATGTGTGTCACTCATAATGTGCAAACTTATACACTGCCGGCATGTGTGTCACTCATAATGTTTAAACTCATACACTGCCGGCATGTGTGTCACTCATAATGTTTAAACTTATACACTGCCGGCATGTGTGTCACTCATAATGTTTAAACTCATACACTGCCGGCATGTGCGTCACTCATAATGTTTAAACTTATACACTGCCAGCATGTGTGTCACTCGTAATGTCCAAACGTTTACACTGCCAGCATGTGTGTCATTCATAATGTTTAAACTTACACACTGCCAGCATGTGTGTCACTCATAATGTGCAAACTTATACACTGCCGGCATGTGCGTCACTCGTAATGTCCAAACGTTTACACTGCCAGCATGTGTGTCATTCATAATGTACAAATTTACACACTGTCAGCATGTGTCACTCGTAATGTCTAAACCTATACACTGCTGGCATGTATGTCATTCGCAATGTCCAAACATTTATACTGCCAGCATGCTACTCATAGTATTCAAACTTTTACACTGTCAGCATGTATATTACTGACAGTGTCAACTGCAGGCATGTTAGGATACTTATTACATTAAACATGTGAAATTGATCGTTGTTGCTTCAACTGAAAATCCTGTTCATTTAAAAAATCTATTAGGTGAGTTTCCTAATATATGTTTAGAACAATTGATTGACACTACACACTGAAGCATGACCTCTTCTGTATGTGATCACATAACTTTTGGGTGGAAGAATTTGTGTTGCCTGTGAAGGATATTGTTCCTTTCATTGAATAGTAGGGGAATTGATGAATAGTTATACCAGTTATCATTGGTTTAAAATATTCCCCAATATAGGGAGAAATAAAATTCCACTACCAAAAAGTTAACACCAAAAGCTACACAGCAGGTAACATGTCAGTGCTGAGACTGATTCAGTTGTTCTAAATCAATAAAAACTCTTGACTGTTTCTGCACTTCTGACTTGTCTGATTGTAGTGGTGCAGCAGAAATTCCCAGAACACCTCCAAGGAGCAGCCAACCATCACTGATCAATGAGCAGAAGTCACCTCTGATGAAGGCGGAGGAAGACCTTAAACGATTGCGGCAGTCTGTGAAGGAAAGTCTAGGTCAAAGTCTGTCACAGCATCGTTCTCCACACCAAAGTCCCAATGTCACTGTCAGGGGAGGTCAAAGCAATTCCAGCTTGAACACCTCTGTGGGGAGACCTGCCGGGACATCTCCAGGAGATAGGAGGAGAGATAAGACTGGTCATAAAGATAGCTCATATTCACAGATACGTGTAGTAACTAATGGGATTTCCCCAGCTTCCAAGTCTAGTCATATGACAATTATTGATACAAAAGACTACTCATCTTATGTTAAGACGCATTTACCATCAGGTGGTACACCTACCAGATTTGATGTCAGTTTTGACCGATCACCATCTCCTGGAAATCGCAACCGAAACAGCCCAAACAAGAAAAAACGTTTGCCAGCAGAAAGGGACAAGCCTCAAATTGAATCCTCGAGAAAAGCAAAAGGTATTGGACACAATTGAATCTTATAACAAATACTAAATAATTTAATATCTGTATCAAGTCTGGTGACACAAACGCTATGTCGCATAGTGTAATCATGCTTCATGCCTTAGTTGTAGCAACAGACAATGTATCTGGAAGATGTGTATCGCATAGATTGAACTGTCAGGCATTTATGCCTGCATGGCCCTCTTCACTAGGACTCTATCTGTCCAATCACCACCAACAGTGCTACCCGATGAACTCTTGACCCCAAGACAAGGACCAATCACATAGCAGGACATGGATTTTAGATGAATACAGCAATTTTATTATCTGATTCCAGATTCTTCTGTCAATTACAATACATCAGTGGAGAATACATTACAGCGGGTGAAAGCGGGAGATTTTGTGACCAGGCCGTCCTGGGAGAATAGACACACCACCACTGTACCAACAAAACCATCCAAGACTCTCAGTTCTCCGCCACGACAAAAGGTAAATATAGTGATAACTGGAGTATTTTGCATTACTGACAGCGAAAAATTTATTTTATTGTTATTTTATTGGAGATGTGGAAGACATTTTGCTTGTCAATGACTCCCCTGCTGCATTTATCTGATACTTGTATCATTTTATACATGGGATCATTTTACCTCCACAGATATTTCTCCAGAGTATTTCGGAGTCCACTGCCAAGCAAATGATGGTAATTGATGATTTGTTCTAGTTACCTATTACAGGTAAACCTTTTACAGGTAACATGGAGAGATTCTGTATAACTCACACTGTGCATCAGTAAATGTGGGCTTTCTATCATTTTCCTGGTTGATTTTACACAAATTTACTTTTGTTTTTCAGACCAGAGATGAGAGGTTACAAGAACGAATCAGAACAATACGAGATTTAGAAATGAAATATGACGGATTACAGACTGAGAAAAGAGAGGTGAGCGGAGGAACCTGCTGAGAGAACTGATCTATATCTTATTACAGAATCATATTGACATTTAACACAAATAATTAGTATCAAACCTGAAAATAGGGATTTTCTTTTGATCAATCAAAATGGTATGGTTCATCATCATAACAGCTGGACTTTAACCATGGATCAATCCATTTCCTCTTAATGTGGAATTGGGTGTAAATGTCATTTGCCTATTTTTAGGCCTATGTTTTGTATTGGCAGAAGATGAAAAGAGAGACTGGTGAACTGTTGCCATGTGTAATTGTGATGTCTCTTTGTATAATTCGACCCTGCTCTCAGTGTGAGCATTACCCAAAATATCACATGTGTCATTCATTAATATGATCATTGTCAAAACTTGAGGGAATTTTATCATTAAAATGTACCTCACCATGACATGTGCTTCATTCAATCTAAGGTGTTCTACCATAAATTGCCCCCATTTTATGATATCTGTTTTACATGTATATGTTCATGTATTTGTTTTCACTTCAGTTGGAGTCTGCCCTCAGTAAAGTGCCATTGACTGGTCGATTGAGTCACCATGTCAGAAAAGAGAAGGTGAGATTGAATAACCGGAGTGTGAGAGTGCAATCATTCCATCCCCATGGTCCATTGATGATTATATGGATGCATGTTTAGTGTGAGAGTGCAATCATTCCATCCCCATGGTCCATGGATGATTATATGGATGAATGTTGTAGTACGAGAATGCAATAATTTCATCCCCATGGTCCATGGATGATTATTTGGATGAATGTTGTAGTGTGAGAGTGCAATCATTTCATCCCCATGGTCCATGGATGATTATATGGATGAATGTTGTAGTGTGAGAGTGCAATCATTTCATCCCCACGATCCATGGATGATTATATGGATGAATGTTGTAGTGCGAGAGTGCAATCATTTCATCCCATGGTCCATTGATGATTATATGGATGAATGTTGTAGTACAAGAATGTAATCATTTCATCCCCATGGTCCATGGATGATTATATGGATGAATGTTGTAGTGTGAGAGTGCAATCATTCCATCCCCACGGTCCATTAATGATTATATGGATGACTGTTGTAGTGTGAGAGTGCAATCATTTCATCCCCACGATCCATGGATGATTATATGGATGAATGTTGTAGTGTGAGAGTGCAATCATTTCATCCCATGGTCCATTGATGATTATATGGATGAACGTTGTAGTACGAGAATGCAATCATTTCATCCCCTTGGTCCATGGATGATTATATGGATGAATGTTGTAGTACGAGAATGCAATCATTTCATCCCCACGATCCATGGATGATATATGGATGATTGTTGTAGTGTGAGAGTGCAATCATTCCATCCCCACGGTCCATTGATGATTATATGGATGAATGTTGTAGTACAAGAATGCAATCATTTCATCCCCATGGTCCATGGATGATTATATGGATGAATGTTGTAGTGTGAGAGTGCAATCATTCCATCCCCACGGTCCATTAATGATTATATGGATGACTGTTGTAGTGTGAGAGTGCAATCATTTCATCCCCACGATCCATGGATGATTATATGGATGAATGTTGTAGTGTGAGAGTGCAATCATTTCATCCCATGGTCCATTGATGATTATATGGATGAACGTTGTAGTACGAGAATGCAATCATTTCATCCCCTTGGTCCATGGATGATTATATGGATGAATGTTGTAGTACGAGAATGCAATCATTTCATCCCCACGATCCATGGATGATATATGGATGATTGTTGTAGTGTGAGAGTGCAATCATTCCATCCCCACGGTCCATTGATGATTATATGGATGAATGTTGTAGTACGAGTATGCAATCATTTCATCCCCATGGTCCATGGATGATTATATGGATGAATGTTGTAGTGTGAGAGTGCAATCATTTCATCCCCACGATCCATGGATGATTATATGGATGAATGTTGTAGTACGAGAATGCAATCATTTCATCCCATGGTCCATTGATGATTATATGGAGGAATGTTGTAGTACGAGAATGCAATCATTTCATCCCCATGGTCCATGGATGATTATATGGATGAATGTTGTAGTGTGAGAGTGCAATCATTCCATCCCCATGGTCCATTGATGATTATATGGATGAATGTTGTAGTGTGAGAGTGCAATCATTCCATCCCCATGGTCCATTGATGATTATATGGATGAATGTTGTAGTACGAGAATGCAATCATTTCATCCCCATGGTCCATTGATGATTATATGGATGAATGTTGTAGTGTGAGAGTGCAATCATTCCATCCCCATGGTCCATTGATGATTATATGGATGAATGTTGTAGTATAAGAGTGCAATCATTCCATCCGCATGGTCCATTGATGATTATATGGATGAATGTTGTAGTGCGAGAGTGCAATCATTTCATCCCATGGTCCATTGATGATTATATGGATGAATGTTGTAGTACGAGAATTCAATCATTCCATCCCCACGGTCCATTGATGATTATATGGATGAATGTTGTAGTGTGAGAGTGCAATCATTCCATCCCCATGGTCCATTGATGATTATATGGATGAATGTTGTAGTACGAGAATGCAATCATTTCATCCCCATGGTCCATGGAATTGGATGATTATATGGATGAATGTTGTAGTGTGAGAGTGCAATAATTTCATCCCCATGGTCCATGGATGATTATATGGATGAAAGTTGTAGTGTGAGAGTGCAATCATTTCATCCCCACGATCCATGGATGATTATATGGATGAATGTTGTAGTGCGAGAGTGCAATCATTTCATCCCATGGTCCATTGATCATGATATGGATGAATGTTGTAGTGTGAGAGTGCAATCATTTCATCTCCATGGTCCATTGATGATTATATGGATGAATGTTGTAGTGTGAGAGTGCAATAATTTCATCCCCATGGTCCATGGATGATTATATGGATGAATGTTGTAGTGTGAGAGTGCAATCATTTCATCCCCATGGTCCATGGATGATTATATGGATGAATGTTGTAGTGTGAGAGTGGAATAATTTCATCCCCATGGTCCATGGATGATTATTTGGATGAATGTTCTAGTGTGAGAGTGCAATCATTTCATCCCCATGATCCATTGATGATTATATGGATGCATGTTGTAGTGTGGTAGTGCAATCATTCCATCCCCATGGTCCATTGATGATTATATGGATGCATGTTGTAGTGTGGTAGTGCAATCATTTCATCCCCATGTGCCATGGAATTGGATGATTATTTGGATGCATGTTGTAGTGTGAGAATGCAATCATTCCATCCACATGGTCCAAGGAACATTATATGGATGTATGTTGTAGTGTGAGAGTGCAATCATTTCATCCCCATGGTCCATGGATGAATATATGGATGAATGTTGTATTGTCCTTGTTAGAATTACTTCTGTGTGTATGTCAATTCCTGGCCAGAATCTTTGTGTAATGCTTGGTTCTCAGAACATTGCTGTGGGTGTAGAAAGTGTTTGTATATGGGATTTGTTCTGGGAGATTGGTTAATACTGCATACCAATTTGGACAACTCGAAGCCCCATTTATACCTCTGGAAATTCGAGCATTTTCAAACCAAATGACTAAATAGAGATCACCCTGATGATAAAATCCAATTGAACTCCTTGTAATAAGACACTCACATTTGGATGCTTTCCATCTGACTGAGTCTTCTGCTTCCTAGTACCTACAGTGATACATCACCAGCTAACAAACGAAGAAGTTGTTCATCCATATTAATTTGTTTGATTAAATTCCCAACTTTTAGAATGCCTATCCGAGAACTTAAGTTATTCAGGTATATTAATGTCTGTCCTTGTCATTTCAGGATGAAATTGACAACAGATTGGACAAAGTGGATAAAGAACTGGGCTCTGTACGAATGTCACTGAAGCAGTATCATGTCCTGAAATCTACATCTGGTCATTAAGCTTATGTTAACATTGTGATCAATCACCTCTGTTGTATATATAGTTATGTATTTGACACTTTCTTCATGTCATATAATGGATCTATGCAAGATGCATGGCAATGTTATTCTCATTGTTTGTTGAGACAAATACCAGTAAACCATACTTTATCATACTGGATACATAATCTTGTTGCCTTTTAAAGCTTTAATATATTTTATGATAAACATGTATTATTACATGGTCAGTAGTTTTAAGTCTTCAGATGTTTTGTCTACATGTATTGTCCAGAGGGATATCTTCAGAATTTACAACTAGTAACACTGTTCATAGTAACACTGTTCATAGTAACACTGTTCATTTGTTAACTGCAATTTCCAACAGTGTTCCACACTACTAGAGCCAATTGTCACCTGGAAGATGTCTAATGGAAGGTGTTATTGGATCACACTTATGTTCCATAATTTACCAGGGGTTGAATGCCCTCCAGCTTAGGGCAGCATGATTTACCATACCATGTTTGTCTGGCACAGGAGGTAGATTAACGTGCCAAACAAATTAGGCTCTCTGACGATCCATTGTGATCACCAGTGTCTGTAGAGCCTAATTTTCAAAATTGAAATTTTTTACCCCTCGGCCAAAATTTGGCCGAAGGGTATTGTCGTCGTCATGTACGTCTGTCCGTCCGTCCGTCCGTCCGTCCGTCACACCTTTCTCGTTACCAAGATATCTTCAGAACGACTTACCCTAGGCACACCAAACTTGCAGTGCACATCCGTATGCGCGTGACGCAGAACCCTGTTGAATCTGGACCTTGATTGGTTCGAAACTTTGGCGGCCATCTTTAATTTATGCGAAACCATCACAGCTTTCTCGTTACCAAGATATCTTTAGAACTACTTACCCTAGGCACACCAAACTTGCACTGCACATCCATATGCTCATGACCCAGAACCCTATTGAATCTGGACCTGATTGGTTGGAAACTTTGGCGGCCATAGTTAATTTATGCGAAATCATTAATCTTGTGTATCTTAGGTACCATTTCACTGTTCCGTGTGTGAACTTGGTATAGATCATCGATGCATCAAGAAACTTCAAAGGAATGACCAAACCAGTTTCCCTGATTAGGTGGAAACCTTGGCGGCCATCTTTAATTTATGCAAAATCTTTAATGATATATATCTTTGATACCATTCAAGTGTTCTATACGAAACTTGGTATACAGCATCGATGTACCAAGAGACCTGCAATGTATAACCACATCAGTTCCTCTGAGTGGCAGGAAGGATGGGCGGCCATCTTTAATTTATGCGAAATCATTAATGATCTTATCTCTGATACCGTTCGAATGCTCGATGTAAAATTTGGCATATATCATCGATGCATCAATAGACTTACGATAAATGGCAGTTCTGGTGTTTCTGATTGGGCGGAAACCTTGGTGGCCATCTTTAATTTATGCAAAATCTTTGATGATGTATATCTTTGATACCATTTCAATGTTCTATATGAAACTTGGTATACAGCATCCATGTATCAAGACACTTGCAATGAATAACCACATCAGTTTCTCTGAGTGGTGGGAAGGATGAGCGGCCATCTTTAATTTATGCGAAATCATTAATGATCTCTATCTCTGATAATTTTCAAATGCTCTATGACAAAATTTGGTATACATCATCGATGCATCAACAGACTTATGTAATGAATACCGACTTCTCTGATTGGACATAAACCTTAGAGGCCATTTCTATTGGCAAATTTTTTTATAATCTGTATATTTGTCACTTGACTGCTTGGTGTTCCTGAAGTCTTGCTTCAAATTGAATACATTATGACATTATGAATGGCTGGCGCCCAGAGCCGAGGGGTTTTCAGATGCGCAGCTTCGTATTGAGGCATCTTACAAGTTACATGTAGCAAGGTTACATTTAATGATTATACAAGCAAACATATTGCATTCTTGTATTGTACATATGTAATCCTGGAATTTGGCTACAGAAATTCAATCAGGGTGTTTTAATCTTAGTATCACAGATGAAAGAATTTCTATGTTTAAAAAAAGTCACAAAGTCTGGAAGAGCTGATGACTATATAAATTCACACTAGTTGCCAATCTTTTGCTTCCGGTGCTATACTTGCATGTTGTAGTACTCTGAGAGAGATGTATGTTGTACATTAAGAGATGTGTACATGCCAGGCTCATGATGTAAGACCATGTGTTCAGAATCGGAGGTTTCCAGAAAACTGGGTCTGCTTGCAAGAAATCTAGCAGGGAGACACTAATGTATTGGCTCTTCAGTTGTACCAAGTCAGAATTAAGAAAAGAAGAAATAGCAAAGAGATGATTGATGTGGCATTCTAAGAACGTCCTGGTGCTTTTAATATGTTCAGCTAAAAAAAATAAAATGTCCAAAAAAATATGACACAAGTGTGCATGAGTTTTCCAGAACTTCAGGTCATTAAATGATATAATCATTCCTAATGTAGTTTATGAACACTGGCTTGGGAGTGGAGTTTTACAGCTATGACTGACAGAGCCATCTGTGTGCTCAGACAACATACACTTGGTGATATTCTGATGAATACAATTATAAAACATGTAGACAGCACATTTTCACATATTTTCTCCAAGCGCTGTCAAAAGATCTTGCCACTTGAATATTTATAAATATTACAGTTCTAAAAAATATGATGCAGACACATATGATATCGATTTTGATATTTATAAATAAAGGAATGTTGTTCGGATTCAGAATTCAAAATGAAATATACATGTATATATGAATCCTGTTAATTACTCAATGAAATGTTTAAACCATTACCCCATAATGACGCCATAATCTTAACCATGAACTTAAACCAGAGTCATTCAAATTTTATCAGGAAATTTCTGTGCAAAAATTAAACAATTTTAATTTGTATTCTGCAACTCCTGAATTCTGTAGCAGAGTTCTCTCATGGTCTGATTTCATCTCAAATGTCAATAAAATTATATAAAAACTCGCTGGCAAGATAATCTAAACATCAAAGATATCAAACTCCAGCGTAGAAACAAGAGATTTTTTGAAAGATTATCCATGTTTATTTCCTAGTTTGACATGACCGTTTTACTTGAATGAGGCATCATTAGAAAGGTTAAGGTCTGTACTTCCCACCTTGGCCCATGCCAAGATGTCCTCGGATGGCAAGAAAAAATGAAGATATATGATTGGATATAAATCGCATATAAGCTTTTTCTGCGGAGATGCGGAAGTTCATATCCCAAAACCGTTGCTGTTTGACTTTCATGAAAACGAAACCAGCATCAGCAAATATTTTGTGACATTGAA
>JAVTVY010038577.1:0-170282 GCA_036873755.1 Hanleya hanleyi | reverse complement strand
TGTAGTACTGGTATGGTACTTCAAACTCCCACTCAATTTTGAAAACTAAATTCAGACAAATAAAGATCTAAATGGATACAGGACTGAAAAAGTATGCCTGTCACATCTGGTTTCTCTGATTGGGCGGTAAACTTGGTGGCCATCTTTAATTTATGCAAAATCTTTAATGATGTTTATCTCTGATACCATTTAAGTGTTCTATATTAAACTTGGTTTACAGCATTGATGTATGAAGAGACTTGCATTAATGAATAATCACATCAGTTCCTCTGAGTGGCGGGAAGGAAAAGCGGCCATCTTTAATTTATGCAAAATCATTAATGATCTCTATCTCTGATACTGTTCAAATGCTCAATGTAAAATTTGGTATACATCATCGATGCATCAAGAGATTTATGCAATGAATACCGGTTTATCTGATTGGATGGTAACCTAAGGGGCCATTTCTAATAGCAAAATTTGTAATACTCTGTATATTTGTCACTTGACTGCTTGGTGTTCCTGACATCTTGGTTCAAATTGAATACATTATGAATGAACCCAGAGCCGAGGGGTTTTCAAATGTGCAGCTTCGTATTTCGGTTTCTGTTGCTGTTGCTGAATTTCATGATCAGTAGCAATATCCTTTTTTGAACCCTCGAAGTAAGGCCTAGTTCTCGAAGTCAGACCTATTTCTCGAAGTCAGACCTATTTCTCGAAGTCAGGATGACTTGACTACCACTTACTTTCATTTACCACTCCCCCAATATTAGGAAATTATCCTCCGATAAAGAGACTATAAGATGATCGAATTCGTAAATAGTCAATTTATTTGATTTCTATACGTTTGTTGTAAGTGACGAATACTTAGCATCACTAATCATCATGCTAGTGTTTTATAAGATATATGCAATATCTGGCGTCAGATGTAACATATTATTATTAATTATTTATATTAATTATTAATATTCAACCGCCGTCCATAAAAGAATTCTACGTCAATAATCAAATGATCTATTTCGTATGACAGCACCAATTCCAAATGTATATAAAATGGAAATAATAAGCACACAAGATGGCCTCTACAAGAGGGAAGCATTCAACAGTTTTCCGTGATATCAACAAGACTTGATGTTCTTTGCACATAGCGTTCCGCAATTAATACTACTATCAAAAAGCTATGTATGCTGTTGAGTAGATCAATGTAAAATAGGCGAATTTTAATCTTGTGCGGATAGACAGAGAGAGGAGAAAACGAGTTGATACAGAGACGAAGAATATATGGTATAAGATGGGAAAGGTTATAACCAGTGGCTATAGGTGTAATGGAGAATCTATAGGCGGATTGGGGGAGCTGTTGCACACCATGATCTGCGTGATCAGTGCCAATCGTACCACGATGGAGTGCCCGAGTAAGAAACCGTCCAATCTAGGGTTGTTCTTGGAAGTACTGCCTACATGCTAGATTCTTACTCTTTGTAATGTTTCGTTTGACAACATCATCTGTATCCTTTAGTTCGATCTTGGTCGAGCTTTCATCTTCAGGTGTATGATCAATGTCTTGCTATTGTGCTGGTGAACAATTTAACAGCTACAGTGTTTGGAATTCTCGTTCGCAAATCTGCAGTGGAAACACTTGACTAACGATCTGGTTTCTAAATTGTTGGACCAATTAGTTGGCGCTGAAAGAGTTTTGCCTCCCAGAGAGCCTTCCTACGTCATCAGGTGGAACTTTTTTTTTCGGAAACACAGGTGTATGTTTACTACTTGCCACACTGAAAACTCGTTTTGCTTTTGTTTATTACAAATAATTTCGAAATCATGAAGGTTCCATGTGAGACATGGATTAGACATCCGTGGTTTGTGGTTCCCGATTCTCTCAAGAGATCGTTTACATGCAGGGAACAATGAGTCAAATCTTACATTCAATAGTCAGCTGTCGTCCATAAAGAATTTCCATGTCCATATTCGAAATTACAACACATATAAGGGAAATGGGAAGAGGTGCCGACATACTGACAGAGTCACATGGCTTCACAGTATAGTCTTCTGGTTAACCTATTCTAAAGCACATACCAAGACTCTAACGATTCGTGATATGTGTTGTATCTCAGGTACGCTTTTATTGTACCTGTTCATGTGGCAACTTGGATGACATGACCGAGTTAATAAGACAATATTAACATCAACCTCTGAGCACGTCATTCAGTGAGCAGGGCTTACAAATCTTGTTCCGCTCTCGCTGAGCAAGTTTAGATCCGGTTAAGAGAACCCCAACTTTCAACACTCACAATCGCGATCCGTTCACGTGAAGACAGCGTTCGTTACTATTTTCATGTGCTCGCATACTACATGGAACATATTTTCAGAGCAGATAGGTGTCGAGGCAACAGCAGTACATTTTATCGTCTTGTGAACTTGACCGGATCCTGTCTTTCCACGTCCATATTCGAAAGACCTAGTTAATAAGACAATATTAGCATCAACCTCTTAGCACGTCATTCAGTGAGCAGGGGTTACAAATGTCGTTCCGCTCTCGCTGGACAGGTTTCGGTCCGTTTAAGAAAATCCCAACTTTCAACACTCTCGCAATCGCGATCCGTTCACGTGAAGACAGCGTCCGTTACTATTTTCATGTGCTCGCATACTACATGGAACATATTTTCAGAACTGATAGGTATCGAGGCAACAACAGTGCATTTTATCGCCTCGTGAACTTGACCGGATCATGTCCAACGCAATGTATTCTGGGGACCCCTGCCTCCCGAATAAGATAAAAACGTATATACATACAACCTATCGCTTAAAAATAGAGGTGGTCAACAGTTTTGGATGATGTCGACAAGATCTCGTGAGCTCGTGTATAACCAGATCTTGTCTTCCAGAAGATGGCACATGGGCGGGCGGGGGGCGGGGGGGGGGGGGACACATCCTCCAGATGAATTTTCGGTGTGGGCATATGGGAAATCTCACTTCTTGAGCTCACTGGGATATTGCTACACTTGAATGATACATGCTTGGAAGTTTTTGCTAATTTTGCAGACTTCAGAGAGAACACCATTGGGATTAGAAGGACAGCTATAGGTCCATATGTTGTCTCTCCAACATAACTGTATCTAGCAGCCAAGTCAGCATTCTGGAAATATCAGTTTTTAGGCGTATAACTGTAACAAACTGAAAGCTTTGATCGATATTCGAATATGTCCACTAATTAAACGCAATATTAAAATGGTGCCGGAGTACTGACAAAAAGTCATATGACTCCACAGACAAATATAGGCTGACTGCATATTTCTAAAAACATCACAAGAACCAAAAATCATCCCTGTGATGATTTGTATCCCAGTCACGTTTTCTTGTAGTTGTTCACGTGGACCACTTTTGAATGACATGACCACACGGCCCCTAGCACCGGTTTGAGCGGTATGAGATACAAATACCCAAAGAGGAGTGTGGACGCGAAAAATCACAACCCTTTTTGGACAGATGTACTGCAAGCTTGGATATCTATATAAAATCTTGAAGTACATAACACCAGAAGATGTAAATTTCCAGCCAATACGGTTCAACGACAAAATACGGTTAAATTCAACAAAATTTGTTCCTTTCGCAGAAATGTTCACCGATTGATGTTTTAATATATGTATGTATGATGTAAAGCTTTTCTTCAATATCAAAGTTTCATGAGGAGAACTAAAAATGTATTATAACCTGTAACCTTCGGGTTCAAACTGCTCAAAATTTCTTTCTTTAAAATTTCACAGAAATATTCGCTGACGGATGTTTAATGTTTAATGGAAGAAAACTGCAATACAAATAACGATGTATCCTAGGTGTCTGGGTATCACAAGATGCCCAGTTATTTGGTTTTCTTTTATAAGAAACCATCAATCATATTTAGACAGTTTAATTGATGTTTTTCGAAGGCGGTCACCCGGTGTATACAATAAAGATATAAAAAATCTTGACGTGTTGTAAATACTTTGAATACCTGATAAATTTGTAAACATTCATACACTGAAGATGCTCACCTTTCTTAGAATTTCAAGTGAATAAAACTTAATTATATTCCACTTTAAAAGGCGCTTTCCCTCGATATACTATGAGGGGAAGTGCGCGCTCTTTTATGTTTCTTCGTCACTTGGTATCGCTCTTGAGTATTATGCAAATAGTTTCGTTATCAGCTTGTATTTATAAGCTATAACAAAAATCAGTTTAACTAGACAAATATGCAATCTGGGCTCATGAAAATTACAAAAGATGAAACAAAACCCGCAGGTTTCAGATGCCCTCGCCCCCCTCCATATGGTCGCATGTTCAATTAGCGCATTTCATAGTAGACCCAAAATTGATAGTGTTTTCCATCCTCATACCCCCAAAGCTGATTTTCAAACCAATTGTCAGGAAACTTGGATTAGTATTAGCATTTTTGTAAAATATAGTACGCATTGTCGCCATCTTGGAATGGCCTACTTCTGGATCTATACTGCCGTTCGGACATCGGCCAACACATTATATATAATGTAATCGAAAAATCGCCAAGATATGTTTACCCTCAAGGAGGTATCGATAAGTGCTCTTTCTCATGGACTATATGGAGCTTTAATAGAGAATCCGTTGTACAATGCTCACTTCAACTTTTTTGGCAATTCCACGATTGCTGGATCAGGTTACTCGCATTAAATATCAGCTCAAGATGCAGCAAAAATAATTCGCTCTTTCGCAACTTTTCGTTGATTTCCGGTGGTAGTCAATCGGGTCCATTCGTAGATTTCCGCTGGGCAGGTCCGAATGGTAATCGGCTGACATCATAATCGCAATCTAGCAGTATTGACTGACTATGAATTTCAAACAGGATAAATTATCTGTTTAATGAAGGAAGATAGCGAGAGATAAATTCATTTTTGCGAATGTCCAGCCATCGCTGTACTGATGTAGATGAAGATATCTTGTGAAAAGAGAATATTTTGATATATCAATTATTTATATAAGCCTAGTGGCATTATTTGAGTTAAAGGCACATGTTTTAGATAAAGAAAATGCTCTTCAAAACGCTTAATATCTCAGAGGTCAGGGCGTCTCCATTCTGTACTCATGCGCAAAATGACCCAGATCAGAATCCTCTAACCACGCACTATTGATTGCACAATTACACGCCCTACGGATAACGGTGGCGCATTAACGGTAGCTTCAAATGGCATATCTCTCAGCAAGGTTGCATCTTGAACGATGGGGCAGTTGTAGAAACTTATATCTTGGCCAAGGCCACCACTTGATGTTTCCCATATGTTGTGGTTTGTCAAATTACGGTTGGTAAATGTATCGTCTAGCCCGGTAGAAATCGCGCTGATACTGGTTCATCTGACAAATATGTTTGTGATTAAGAGTAGAGCTTTTGCTTGAATGAGGTCCTGAAAGGGACTTAGGAATCTTAATCATCTAGATGTTTGATCAATGAATGACAACTGGACACCACTACTACGTTGTTCAATAACTTTCTAATTTGCCATTATTTATGTTGGAATGAGATTTCGTTAAACTATATTTTTTTATATAGAAATTGCTGCATTTTTTTTATAGAAATTGCTGCTCGGTTGCGGGATGTTAATATACTTATCGCTGATTGCATGATACAGTACTTGCTTAATATACGGGGATATAGAAGCCCAAAAGAAGAACCGTTGTCTTGACGCGGAATTTCTGTTATGGACGACGGCTGAATATTGAATGTCGGATCTGACTCGTGCTATAACGTTCATGAATAGTATTTTTATTATTATAAAGTGTATAAAGCGCCGAATGATCAGTGGTAATTCTCGATGGGTGTCTTGTAAAAAAATATTAGAGGACTTTATCTATAACGGTACGGATATTTATATACACCTCTATATATTTTGCGTTTAATTTTTCTGTCTTTTGTGAGCCGTCCATAGATATGTGATACAGTCTTGCAATTTCACGTTATGGTATCTGTATTTCAAATTTGCCACATCGCAGGAGTTCAAGAACAAATCTGAAAGCCCTCTTCTCATAGATTTCATCGTGGCGCACCAGGCTGTCAACGTCAATCAGAAGTGGTCTGCTTAAACCTATTGAAGAATGAAAACATCTGCAATGTAAACGGTTCGAACAGGTGCTCTCTTGGGAGGGCAGAAGGGGAGAGGGCAGTAGGGGGGTAAGTGTCCGGGCGAAATGACTTTGGGCATCAACTGGAAGAGAGGCCAACTCGGTACATATGGACTGTTGAGCTCGACAAGATCATCTCTCAGAAGATCAATTGGAAAACAATATGGCAACTGCTTTCTACGTCAAGGGTGGGTTTATCAGCCATACTAACACATTTCGGCCACGGTTTCGTATCTGCAGGTCGCAAATCACTAAAATGGCCGTACTTAATATCATGGAGCTAAATCGGCGGAGCGCATCTTGAGGGAGATATATTTCTCAATATTTCGCGACCACAAATGAACAGGCACACCAGATAGCGTGGCTTTTCCGCTCAAACATATACAAATTGAATATACCCCCCCCCTTTTTGTTTTGTTTTAGATATAACGAACATAAATACGATGAAGTTTAGAGGAGTGGCAAAAAACACTGGTTTTTGAAAATTTTGATTCCTGTTAAAATATTGAAAGGTTGATTTGTATTTTTTTAGAATTAAATATTTCGAAGCATTGTAAATATATATCACAAACCATTTCTCGCCATGTCAGGTATACCGGCCAATATTTGTTCGCCTGAAGTACAATCTTCCCACCTCGTACTTATCTCATCAACTCAGACCCAGAAACTCCAAAGACCAATATTATATACATTGCGCACCCTTCTTCTTGTCTCTGATCCATATGATAGCTCAGAAAGTTGGCCATTAGTAATAGTGCGATATTCAATGGAGTGAGAATTAGACTGATTGGGGGAGGGAGGATATATCCGTTGAAAAAGGTATGGGTTATGGAAAAAGATGCCGTCGTACTGACAAGGAGTCATATTACCTCCCAGGCGCATATACTGACTGCATATTTCTGGAAACACCACAACAAAACTGATCCTGTGATGATTTGCATCCCAGCCACGCTTTTATTGTAGTTGTTCATGCGGACATCTTGAATGACATTATCAAACGGCTAATTAAGAGCGATGATGTAATAGCCCTATCAACTCATCTGATGGAATATTGGATGAACTATGTGACCACTAGATATAAGGAACGGTCATATCAAGGAGAGTATGAAAGAAAGCAAATTATTATTCAGAACACATATATGTGAGGCCCGACGCCGGCCAAGCGTTTCATTCTGGAAACCGATCAATTCTTTGTTAGAGATTTGTTATGTGATCTTTCTGGGTGCATTTTTGCTTTTCATTTCTCTATAGGAAACATAGAGAAATAAATAAGCTGAACGGTTGATTGGTATACGACTCAGGATGTGCTAAAGTGATCAGGCGAACCAGACTAAACCGAACTGAACTGAGAATATTGAACCCTTATGCCGGAAACTGACAAAGCTTTAGATAATCTGCATGTGCAACATTACTTGCACAAAGAACCTTTGCACTGAGCACAATTTCCACCAGGTATGTGTAGCTCGATAGTGTGCTGGATTTGAAGACATTTGATTCTTTAGACCCAGACCCTCGTCCATCATCTAGAATCATATCTGCCTTGCGAACATTATCGACATCTAGATGTATTTCACGCCAGATATGTCCATTTGTCTCGGATCATGGGTGGGAACGTTTCTGGTTCATGTAATCCATATGCAACCAAAGTTCCCCCCCTCGAAACGGGAATTTGTTTTATTCAAACCATACTTCTAACGAGTACCAGAGTGGTCTTGGTAGATACATTCGTATGGAGTTACCCCCGGGTCACGCAGTGTGCTAGAGCAGATGGGGGTTCACATGGGGCAAACTAGTCATAAACTAGTCCCCGGCACATAACAAACCTGAGAACATAACTCAGCCTAATGGGAGGCAAAATTGGCAATGTAACAACATGTATAATGCTCAACGGCTCTGGTCGCTTACGTCATTATCTCAAATCATGTGTTCTACTGTTGAGTCAAATATAGAGATCACTCTGGTCTTGCGAAAGACGCATCTAATTCGATATGAGGATAGATCCGACGTGCACTGAGTGATCAGCCGTCGTCCAATAACATTTCTGCATCAACAATCGTAAGACCTTGTGTCGTGAAGCTATTCAAGCATGTCATGGTTTTCAAGTGAAGCTATTCAAGCATGTCATGGTTTTCAAGTGAAGCTATTCAAGCATGTCATGGTTTTCAAGTGAAGCTATTCAAGCATGTCATGGTTTTCAAATAAACAGTCAAATCGTAACTGATATACATACTCCGAAAAAACTTGTAAATTCGTTTGAACAAAGATTACTGGTCAGTAATTAGGATTTTTTGTAAAGAATAGCATTATCTCTTGCTGACATCATTGTAAATTGCTGAACGCGCCTGTCTTGCAGGAAATCATCTTGTGTTTTTTATGATTTTTACTTCATTCACATTTGTAATTGGTGGTAACTGTCATAAAAAATAGGTATTTCAATTATTGGCGCGGAAATTCAATTATGGACGACGGCTGAATAGTGAATGTCGGACCTGACGATCGCTATCATCTTAAGCATTGTGTCCTTCTGTTGAGCCAAACATAGAGAAGTTCCCTCTTGTCTGGAGTAAGTCGTAGTTTATTCGATATGGGTTTAGATTCGACGTGCAGTGATAAGCCGTCGTTCATTAACATTTCTGCATCCACAATCGTAAGACCCTTTTAATGTTGCGTTTAATTGTGGTGAAACGCTTTCACACCCCGAATATTTATACTTATCGACTTTTACTAAATGCAAGGTTCCATGATAGACTTATGGTCAACTGTTTCCAAAGATTCAAACATGATGTTGCTATGACACCTGAGTATTCAAGAAAACGACATAAACGAATAGAGATCCGTGATTCGAGTTTGGCCAACATCATGGTGTCTTGTTGGCATCATTGCAAACTGTTGAACGCGTATCTCTAGAGCGTAGAGTTTATTTTATGCCCCTGTTGGTATTTGGTGTTTATATTGTCTTAAGAATTAAGGCGTCTGATACGGTCGCGGAAATTCTTCGTGGATGACAGCTGACCTTTGAATATTGGATCTGACGTTTTAGCCTCAATCGATGGATAACAGTCTTTGATGAAACAATGGGTTCCACCGGCATTTTTGAAGCAGTCATCCTCGAAGTGACCTCATTTGAAAATTGTTCCTGTTCACAGTTGCAAGGCAATTTTGTAGAGGATATATGGTCGTTCAGTTAGGAATTCCATTGGCGAATATAGGCTTCAGATCCGACATTCCGTATTTGACCGTCGTCCACAAAAGAATTTTCACGTCAATAATCGAAAGATTTGTTTTCTTAAGAATGTTAGCATCAATTCCAAATATTCATAAAATGAGAGAAAAAAACAGAAAACAATACAATCTAGGGTTCCAGCAAGGAAGAAGCGATCAACACTTTTCGAAGATGACAGCAAGACATCAAGATGTTCTCTAGACAAAATCATTTTCACTGATCAGAATGTTTTATAGAACATGCTTTATACCATACAAAGCTAAATTCATAGCTGGATCTAGAAGCTGCAACACCAAGCTTCTTTCAGCCCTGATGACGAGGGCGCTTCAGGAGGTAAAAGCATTTTGGAAAATGTATTGTGCCACTATTTCTGAATGCATCTGGATATTGAAAAACTAAAAATATCTTACGAAGGATAACTTGATGCTAAAGGTCACATACCCTACAGAAATGTATCCACATAGGATTTCTCGACTCTCCTTACTACAATCCCTCATCAGAACCGTATTGACCGTCTAAGTTCATTAATAGTGTCTGTGTTCAAGAAAACTGATCTCAGATATATTAATGTCAGAAGCCATAAAGCATTCTTTAGCTCCACTACCTACAAGGGATATCATTCATGGGATGTTTCTTTGTTTATAGAGTTGCTCGAATTTCTCATTAATAATATCTATGTGAATTTGGCAATACAATATATCAAGAGCATGTCAAGTTATTCCAATGGGTACTAATTGTGCACCCTATTTGGCTGACCTATATCTGTTCTCTTATGAATACGACTATATACAGACGCTTTTAAAAACAGATTATTTCAAAGTCCGTCCCTTCTCATTCACCAAACGCTATATAGACGATCTTCTTGCTGTGGATAATCGCTATATAAATGACGCAGTGAAGGATATATATCCACTTTCACTGGATTTGAATGAAACTACAGATGGCCCTAGCGGCACGTCTTATTTAGATCTATATCTCTATAAAAATTAAGCGGGCCTTCTCTCTCGTCGACTTTACGACAAAAGAGATGATTACAATTTCGACATCGCAAACTATCCCTGTCTGGAGAGTAATATTACCAGAGTGACCTGCATATGTCGTATACATATCTCGCCTGGTAGCATTTGCTAGATCCTGTGTTAAATGTGACGATTTTAATCAACGTCACAAAATAATATTGCAGAAACTTGTAAACAGGGCTATATCAGAAAGCGCCTCCACTTGAAGTTGGGCCCTCGGTGACCGAGTGGTCTAAGGCGCTTCGCTGGTGACCGCTAGCCTCACACCGCTGAACCGGCACGGGTTCGAGCCCAGTTGGTCCATGTGTGAAAGTTTGTCAGTTACTTGCCGCAGGGCGGTGGTTCTCTCCGGGTACTCCGGCTTCCTCCACCAACCAAACTGACTGTCACCATATGGGTGAAACAAACTTGAGTGTGACATTACGCCAAATTCCCTCCCTCTTCTCCCACTTGAAGTTTCTCAAATTTGGCAAATACATATCGCATGTTGATAGCAAAATACGAGCGTAGCGTGCAAGATCCATGGCGGTATGTTTCGTAACTTGTGTCTAATTCCGCTTAAAACTGGCTAGGTGCCGTATGAACCTATGTATTTCAATATCCTCATAGTTTTCATATGAACAGGCACAATCAAAGCGTGAATGAGATACATCATACTCTAGATAACGACTTTACAACGTATAGCATATGGATTAAGAATACTGATCAGCGATACGAATTTGATATTTTTGGAACATCATGATGTCTTGTTGGTATCATTGAAACCTGTTGACCGCTTCTGTCTTGCAGGAAATTAGCCTAGTTTTATGTATACTTTGATTTATCCTTTTAATTTGGTGCTAATGTTATTATATGAATTAGGTCTTTGGATTATGGACGCAAAAATTCGTTAATGGACGACGGTTGAATATTGAATGACGGACTATACGCTTGTATTTTATCCAATTTGAAAGTCGTTCTGAGAAACATTATGTCACAAGGATGGCTAGTTGCGAGGAATTAAGACAACGATTGGACTGGATTGGTGAATTCAAATTTTCAAAAAAAAATCATTGTCCTGTTCAGAAAACTGGAAAATACATCCAGCCAATCACAGTTCCTCAAATGTTGATATACCAAATGCATAACAGGTAATACTATTCCGTTTATGATTGTTTATTTTTGTTTACTCGACTCTACAAGGCGTCGATTTTTATGTCAACCGCACCAGAAAACATCTCCACCCCGATAATTAAATACAACAGACTTGTACAAGATAAGGTTGGGCACAAAATACCATAAACGTGTATGAGCCTAAGGGTCTTACAACGACCATTAATCACGTCTGACGTACCTGATAGCCCTTCTGTAATATTTTTCTTCTGTTTCAGATAATTAGATGGATCTGTATAGTTGTAAGGCGGTAACCCCATGTCACAATCAGGACGGTTGCCAATCCATTATTCTGTGAAAACTCAATAAGACAATTATGAATCACAGTCTCATGCCCGAGGGTCAGCTTTATAGTATATTCGTGGGTCAGCTTTATAGTATATTCGTGGGTCAGCTTTATAGTATATTCGTGGGTCAGCTTTATAGTATATTCGTGGGTCAGCTTTATAGTATATTCGTGGGTCAGCTTTATAGTATATTCGTGGGTCAGCTTTATAGTATATTCGTGGGTCAGCTTTATAGTATATTCGTGGCGCGAAAAAAACCTTTGGAGTCATAGTTTCTTGGTATTTGCTGTGGTAAAAGACATTAATTAATAATCTTAGCTTTTATAAGCTGAACCGCAGATCAACTTACGCAATTGTTATAATGCTGCTGTTCTTAAGTTATGTTCAAAATGCCCGACGATGGGTCTTCCGAAATGTAATCTGCCTCACACTTATATTATTATATTTCCTATACATCCTTCAGGGACTAGAGTTATTCTAATAATGACGACATTAATATATTCGAGCAAATTATTCAATTTGCCTTTCATCCCAGCAAGCCTATTGTGCAGAGACAGGAACACAATGTCCATAAACACAAGTGGATGTATACATGTATGGTTGAAATATTTTGGAAATGTTAGGTTTTATTTTTTAAAAATCAAGATTCAAGGCTTCAGTTCTTGTAACTTCAAACAGCAAAGAGCCGAACCAAACACAGTGGTTCCGTGGCTATTATACGCACATACGTGTATAATGATGCTGCCAGTACCTCTTGATCAGTCACGTGGAAAGTTAATTTAATTCGAAGGGAGTGACCTTTGACCCCACATTCTTTTCGCTTCATAGATTAACTTCAGGTCGACTAAACTATCTCATTGCCTGTCTGACAGACGTACACATAAGCCTTCCCAGAGACTTGTAAATTGTCACAGCGAATTAAAAACATGACCGCATTTCGTGCTATACAGACTACATAATGTTACACCGTCCAACATCGGTGCCATCATATTCTTCAACAGGGTCTACTCCGCACTGCCGCATTTCTCGCCTCGATAGAGTTTACATTTCAGCAGTAGTGTATTTTACTCCTAAAAGAGAGCAAATCGATTGGGGTACAAGTTTTATTCGTATTCGTGTTTCCGATAACATTTCACCAGAGAAATACCATTTACAGGCGTCAGCGTCCACATTCGATATTTAACCATCGTCAACACAAGAATTTCTGCGGCAATAATCGAACGATAGCAATAAGCTGTCTTACAGCATACATAGGTTATAGGTTATAATTAGAATATTTAAGAATATTTATCAATGAATGAATACTAAATTCTAAAAATAATTTACTGCACTCCAACACGAATTGTGTTTGTCGAGGAGAATATTATATCTAATCGGTCTACATACACAGGACGTAAATTTTGTTCTTTGGGTTATTTTCAGAATTTATGGGGCACAATCGGGGAGTTTATTTAGCATAAGCGCAGCACGTTATGGCAATAAAATAATCTCGCCTAATCGAATTATTCGTTTCTTAAAGTGCAGCTGATTTGGTGCGCGCACATGGTATCAATTAATGGTCATTTAATCGCCAGCTGTCAATTTTTTAAAATGTTAATCTGGAGTTAGTCAAGGCAATTTACTTTCTCCATTTTCGCTCAGCACAAAACGAGGACGAGTGCTTCAAGCGCTTTGTGTAAGTTTTTAACCACTCCAAATATCCCCAGGGGGGATATTGACGTTGATTGTCAACCAATGGCAGCAAAGATACCTGTTTGATAAATGATTTTCTCACATTCAATTACCCGGTCATTAGTGGACAGATCTACATTTAGGAGTTGTCTGGCAAGATTCTAGGCATGAGAGTGTATAGACTAGCACCTGTTAGACCTTTGATTCGCAACTGGCTGTATTATAAATCAAGATCAGATAGGGATCTAGCCCAGATAATATTGTGACATAGGACTACTCATGTGGGAACCGGGTCTTTGTTGATATATGATTCATCTAACTAGATTCATCCTCTCTATAAAACTGTTTACTTCTATGATTCAAGTAACGGGTGCTAGTCGGGGAACTCAGAATACTGTAAAACGTTCCAACATGTCAATGCTGTTTAATATAATTGTAGAATCTACATTTGGGAGTCATGTGGTAGATAAGTATATGTGGTACTTTGTGAATCGATGTCGGGATCGACATTTATTTAGAGGCAATGGTCCGCTATATCAACGATGTCTTTATGGCGCATGTTGATGTTATATTGTGAGGTTGTTACTCACTAATCATTGGGTCTTTCCTATAATTATAGCCTGGTATAAAGAAAATTTTCTGGGATTTTTTGAAAATGAACTTTCTATTTCTTTCTATGAATTCTAGGGATTTTCGCGTCAATATTGGAAAGATCTTTTTCATACAATAGTTAGCATCAATTCCAAATATACATGAAATGAAAAATATCTTTCGTCGGTTGAACGGAGAATCTGAGCTTCGATCAGCAGCAGTTTGGTGTCTGGTATTAACCTCTTCGCAAGTTTGTCACTATTTAACTGCCAATCTAAAGGTAGACTATGACGCTCTGACCTGCCCCAAAAGGACAGTGTATTGCCTATCAACAGTTCTACCTGTCTGCATAATGGTATTAAGCTTATAATCATTATATTTATTATGGCCCAGTATGTTTCATGTATATACTGTGGATCCGTTTTGCTAATGAATAAGGTTTGTATTTTTAAGCAGGATGCATATGGCACGCTTTCCGAAGTAATCCGTTCTATCGTCATAGTCCATTTGTTTTAGATGATGACTTTACAACGAATATTATGGATTAAGAATACTGATCAGCGATACGGATTTGATATTTTTGGAACATCATGATGTCTTGCCGGCATCATTGAAAACTGTTGACCGCTTCTCTGTTGCAGGAAACAAGCCTATGTTTATGTATACTATGATTGTCTTTTTGAATTTGGTGCTAATACTGTTATATGGAATATGGAATGTCTTTGGATTATGGACGCGGATATTCTCTAATGGACGACGGCTGAATTATGAATGACGGATTAGACGCTTGTAATAAGGTGGTATCTTATAATTGAACGGTGAAGGGCTACATTTCTAACCTGTATGAATGTCTGAAGTGATTAATGTATCAGATCGTGAAATATGGGAGAGTGTATCAGGGATTGAAATCGGTCAGTGAACAAATATGGATATTACCTGATCAAAATGGCACAGCGTTTATATGGCTAAAAGGTTTTGCTGATCAAATTTAAATCTCTCGATGATAATTGCTGATCAAATCATTTACCTCTATTCTCCAACCTGTGCATGTTGTCTACTGGCGACACAGCCAAAAAGTCCTTCATGATATTAGTTTACCGGGGTCCGTTCTTCATATTTTTACTTCGAAAACTTTCTAAGGCAGGCCATAGGAAATAAATAGGACATAACATCACGCACTTGTACACTTCGGCCGTGTATGAACAATCGTTGTAAAAATTCTTCGGGCTAACATGACCCCAGTTTACACCTTGTCTAGAGAGAACAAGTAAAAAGATGTATTTTTGTCTCCAGCCGACCAATTCCCCGCGGGCATTTCTTATGTAATGGAATATATGTTTCTCTGGCGAACAATGTGGGCCCGTTAGCGGAACGGTTTGAGCAGGCACTGCCTGCCACTTCGGTGATAAATTGGTGGAAAAGCTCATTGCAGAGTCTGAAAAGCTTTACAAAGAGCCGAGAGAGCCGTATATACTACCAAAGCAACATCATATCAGAAGTGGTGTACTCGACGCAAGTTCTTTTTCAAAGGGTACCACTTGAGACGAGCTGTAATTATTACAAGAAAGATACAAGCAAATCTCGGCTACAAACCGCTTTCGGCATGTTCAATAGGCAAATTCTGATGTAGTCTTTAGTTGAACTACGGCGATAAATGAAGAGCGGTAAATTAATATGCGTGGAGAATTCCACGAGGGACCAAGTTAGAAGAGACGAGTGAGTGAGTGAGTGAATAGGGTTTAACGTCGCTTTCAACATTTTTTCAGCTATATCACGACGGGGAAGGGAAGGGAGGGGGAGAGGCAGGGGAACCTACTTGTAACAGAGCAGATCTAATGCTGCCATTTTATAGTGTTGTCCCACTGAAATATCATGCCGTAGGCAGACATGACACCCCACTCAGTCACATTATACTGACAGCGGGTTGCATGCTGGTGAAATGCTACATGTCGTACATTCATCCATGCTTCATCGATATCCGCCTACAGGTGGCATTCTCTGATCACATATTAAGAATGCATTGGTTCATCACAAGAGGATACATTATTCATGTATCATTCATCGTCTGATATATTTGACATTTTCCACGCAATTATGATCCCTACCGATCCTCCATACTTTTTGTATGGAGTAGTTGTTCCCACGAGTCAATTAAAAGGAATTAAGGACGAAAAAGTCAAAAGAAGATCCACGCAACTGTCTTCCACCAGTCAGATTGTCGGACAGGGTTGTCACGCGGGTGCACACCGCCGGAAGTGACATCCTAAACATTAATAGCGGTATTTGTCGAACTTTTCGATCACTTTTCAATTCTGTATTATATCTCGTTTGATCATAGAGATAAAAAGAACGTAATACAACTGATCTATTGCTGCTGCTGTTGGTGCATGCGAATGTTACCAATGAATGGTCAGCTGATCATCTGGTGTCTATTTTTTTTTAATATTAACTTGGAGTTAGTCACGGCTATCCACTTCCCCCTATTTCGCACAGTACAAAACGACGAGGAGGGTTTCATTCTTTGTGTGTACGTTTTTTAACTACCCCAAATATCCCTGGGCGGAATAGTGGCGCTGATTGTTAGCCAGTGGCAGCAAAGATAACTATATGATCAATGTTTTTCTCTCTTTCAATTACCTGGTCATTAGTCGATAGATCGTACATGGAGGCCTTGTCTGACTAGCACCTGTTAGAGCTTTCATTCACAACTCGCTGTATCGTAAAATCAATATCAGATAGAGATCTAGCTATATTGTGATATACTTGTGTGGGAACTGGATCCTTGTTGGTATGTGATCCCTTTCTGGACAGTAATGTTCCAGTGGGACCTTCACATGGCGTATACATATCTCGTCTAGTAGCATTTGCTAGATCCTGTGTTAAATGTGACGATTTTAATCAACGTCACAAAACATTGTTGCAGAAACTTATAAAACAGGGCTATTCCACCAAGCCCCTCCACTCAAAGTTTCTCAAATTTGGCGCTACATATCGCATGCTGATAGCAAAATACGAGCGTGGCGTGCAGGATCTATGGCGTTACCTTTCGTAACTTGTGTCTAATTCGGCTTAACCCGGGGCTAGGGCCGTATGAACCGTATGTACTTCAAGATCCTCATGGACGTCGTCAATTTTTCCCACCTCTTACATATCGCTTCAATTCGTCAGCCTACACGGTTATTGGACAGAGTGACGGGTGATTAAGAGGGGGTGGCAACCCAGACTGTTTTCGTGCTATTCAGAGCTGCGGAGTATGGGACTATTGACTGCAGAGCATATACTACTGCAGCTAAGGCAAGCAGAATATATATATGGTCAGCAACGGAGGGTAGTGGAAGAATATCTAAATGCGGATTTTGGAAAGCTTTTCAAAAGAGCAAATAGAAGCCGTATATACTTCCAAAGCAACGTCATATTAGCATTGATGTACTTGACGCAAGTTCTTTTTCAAAGGATAGCACTTCAGATGTGCTTTAATTGTTGCAAAAATACAAGCAATACAAACCACTTTCGGTATGTTTAATAGGCAAATTCTGATGCGGCCTTCAGCTTAACTATATACGGCGATGAATAAAAACCAGTAAATTAAAGGCATGGGGAATTCCGCTTGATTTAATATAGTGAGATACCAAGCGGGAAGAGGCGAAACGAAGTTGAACTTGAACAGCGGGTTACATGCTGGTGAAAGGCTTCATGATCTATATATGTTCATGCTTCATCGATAGCCGCCTCCAGGTGGCATTCTCTGTTGTCATCTTCTGAATGAATTGATTAATCACGATGCAGTACTACATGTACCCTTTATCGTGTGCTATGTATGGCGTCCGCTTTTCTCCTGTAATTATGGTCAGGACAGATCCTCCGTAGTTTTTGGAATAGTGGTCCCCACATGTTCTTGTTACATTAAAGAAGGAAAAGTCGACAAAAGAACCGCACAACTGTCTCAGCAGCCCGGATCCTGTCACACCGTTCACTATCAGCAGCAGTGACAGCCCCATGGATGGACCCCTTCTGCGACAGACACGGCCATGCATAACAGTTCGAGTTGTAGATGACTAGTGATGGTATATACGTGGCAATTTAAGTTGCGTTCCTGCTGCTTCAACGAAAAAATCTTCGAAGCAGCATGGAACCAGACACCCTCCATCCATCCTCTAAAACACTGAGGACAGCACACAAAACAGAGACAGGACGCTTACATGGTGCAATGAAGACAAGTGATATCTTGTACAAACCTTTTGGTCTTTGACATGTGTTGGCAATTGTGGGAAGACAGGACGCTTACATGGTGCAATAAAGACAAGTGATATCCTGTACAGACCTTTTGGTCTTTGATATATGTTGGCAATTGTGGGAAGTTGATGCTGGGTCGAAATCGGGCCTTACAGACTAGTCTTTTGTGTTAAATGCCGTCATTTACATCTGACGACGATACAGCTCACCAATCTCCAATGTACGAGTTGTCACAGCGAAACAGCTCACCAATTACCAGTAAACGAGTTGTCAGAGCATTTCCATCATAGCTCTCTAGATTTGTATCTAATACCGCTTATGCCAGTGCTAGGGGCCGTGTGGTCATATCATCCAAGTTGCCACATGAACAGGTACAATAAAAGCGTACCTGAGATACAACACATATCGAGAATCGTTAGATTGTTGGTATGTGCTTTAGAATAGGTTAACCAGAAGACTATTCTGTGAAGTCATGTGACGGAGTCAGTATGTCGGCACCTCTTCCCACTTCCCTTATATGCGTTGTAATTGTAATTACAGTGCTAGATATCACATTATCAAGTTCCTGTTCTTTCTCAGCAAAGTGCATTGAAGCAACAGGAACCCGTGCCCACCGGACATCCACCAAACGCAACATCATCCCTCCTCCAGCATAGACATGCTTCATGACATTGTCGAAAAAGAATATTATGAGAGTAAATGGAGAACAAGTCTGCATGTAATGTTTTTTTTTATGGGCACAATTCGTGTTTATTTAGCATTAGCACAGCACGATATTGTAATAAAATAATCTCGACTGATCGAATCATTCTCTTGGTAAAATTGCAGCTGATTTATTGTTATTGCTTCTGCACGCACATGGCATCAATGCATGGTCAGATGATCGTCAGCTCTCTGGTTTTTCGAATGTTAGCGGGGATTTTGTCACGGCAATTCAGTTTCGCCAATTTAGCACAGTAATGCTTCAAGCGTTTTGTTTGCGCTTTTTAACAGATTCGAGTATCTCTGGTGGGAAAGTGACGCTCATTGTGAACCAAGTTAGTTATTGATAAATGCTTCTCTCACTTTCAATTACCTGATGATCAGCCGACAGATCAGTACATTGAAGAGTAATCTGACCGGATTCCAGACATGAAAGTGCTTGAGGCTCTAGGCCTTTGATTCGTCTCAATAATGTTTACGAAACGAAGTTGTTCACTTCTGTACTTTAAGTAACGGGGACTATAGTCGGAACTCGGTAATACTGTAAGAGTTACAACATGTCAACAGTGTCAGTGCTGTTTAATATAATTGTAAAATCTACATTATGGAGTTTTAACAGACAATTTAAAGGTAGAGTATGACTTTCTAACAATGTGCCTGCCACTACGTCCTCACCATAACGGTAACGTGGTGGTACCTGAGCAGACACACAACCGCTGCGGTATCGCAGGTGCCGTTACGGTGAAGACATTGTAACCGGTATGGTACCATATCGCTCCGGTACACAATCTTTTCGCCGACGGGAAAATTAGGTATGTATATTGAAATACCCTATTTCTAAATTGATTAGTGTACCAGCTCGTGAAACGTAAATTTTGACATTCGCCTTGTGAAGGAAAGATTGGAGATCGTATACTGCTGGCAACGGGCCTCCACATCTTTATAGCTCATGTTCATGTTATATTTTGAGCATGATCCTCACTGAGCGAAGCGTCTTTTCTACAATTATAGGCTGGCATAAAGATAATTTTCTGGCTTTCGAAATGAACTTTAAGGGTACTGAATCCTCCTGCAGACAGTTTCACACACCCCAGAGAACTTGTCTTCATACAGCTAAAAGTATGCCTCAAAGCTATGGTAATGTATATATTTCTTGAAAGCACATTTCTTGAGGATTCCAAATGTATAATTTGTTCGCTGTAAACCTGTGGGTTATGAAGATATTTGCATTTAAAAAGAAAATTAATTTAAAATTATTTTTATTTTTTTTTAAATGCTATTTCAAAAAAGTATTCAACTTATCGTAACTTACTTCATCATTTCATCGTAGAAGACAACTCCAACAGGAAATCCGTGTCACATTTCTATCAATTTTGGTCTAATTCTCATTCTATTGACATTTAATGGAATATACAAAATTGAGCAAATCACAGTTTTGAACTAAATGTTGAATTAAATGTCAATAGAATAAGAACTAGATCAAAATTGACAAAACTGAGACATAGATTTTCTGTTGGAGTTGTCTTCTACAGGCAATGATGATGTAAGTTATGATAAATTAGTAAAATTAAATTCAAATTAATTTTCTTTTAAAAAAGCCATTTAAAAAAGGCTCATTTATAATAAATTCGAATATCTTTACCACTTACAGGTTTACAGTGAACACATTTATATATTTGGAATCCTTAAGAAATGCGCATTCAACAAATATATACATTACCATGCTATAAGGCATACTTTTAGCTACATAAAGACAAATTCTAGTGGGGGGGGGGGTGTAAAAGTGTCTGCAGGAGGGATCAATATCAGCTTGTTTCGACGATTATCTTTTGCACCGTTGAACGAAACGTATCCGGGCGGTTGAACGGTGAATCTAGGCTCCGGTCAACAGCATTTACAAATCGTGCCAGGTATTATGTTATTAACCACTTTCCTGGTGTGATGCTTAGAATATTAACCCCTTTTGAACCCTTGATCGTGTGAACTATTTAACAGCCAATGTAAAGGCAGAGTATGAATTTCTGACAATGTGCCTGACACAAAAGTGCAATAAACTGGAAAATTGCCTATCAACAATTCTACCTGTGCATAATAGTATTAACCTCATAATCGTTAGATTTTCTATGGCTCAGTGAGTTTGGTGTATATATTTTGGTTCTATGGGTTGGAAGTATTTCGGTTGTTTGAAGTGTTATTTAAATCTAACGCCATTTCCTGTCTGTAGCTATCTTTTTGGTTCAGCATAACACATGTTTTTGTTAAGCAGTCTGCTTACTGTTGGTGCGCTCTTCTTCGAAGAAAATCGTCGTATCGTCGCAGCCGATACACAAACAAGAGACACCGCTGAACCGGCACGGGTTCGAGCCCAGCTGGTTCTTGTGTGGAAGTTTGTCAGTTACTTGCCGACGGACGGTGGCTCTCTCTGGGTACTCCGGCTTCCTCCACCGACCAAACTGACTGTCACCATGTGAGTGAAACAAACTTGAGTGTGACATTAAGCTAAATCCCCCCACACACACAACCATGAGATGCCCCCACAAGCATGAGATGATATGTTATAATTGAACAGCGAAGTGGTACATTCCTAATTACATGTATTAACCTGTACGTTGAACCACCCTATTTTTAAATTAATTATTGTACCAGTTCATGGAAAATAAAATTCGACAATCCGTTTGAAGTTTGATATATATTTCACACCTCCCTGGCAAAGGTAACCTATCAATATCCAGAACGGTAGCCTACTTCCGGTTTATCCAGTGCCTCTACTGTGCAAGTATCTCATTCTAAGATTTTGTGTTTCTCTCACCGATTGGTTGCCCACTGGGCGACAGGCCAAATTCGGTCAATCACAGAGGCATGCACGATATAGGGAAAGCGTTTTGCTCGCGTCGATGAAGCGCAATGCCACACGCTTAAAGTGATGAGGTGATTAAGAAACTGAATAGAAAGATAGAAATCCAAGGGTCAAGTTGGACATTCAATAGTGAACCGTCTTCGGGGATAATTATCACAGGCTGATGACAAGCCGCCCGTTTATCGTCATTTAAGTCAATTACTTGAATACAATCATCAGATCCTACATCCAGAAGTCAACCCATGAAAAAAATTCCGCAACAACAACCAAGGCAGCTTCTGGTGAGGAGGGATTTGGCATGTCGTTCGTGTTATACGGCGGTAATTTCTATTGAAAAAATGCATTGTCAAAGCAGCTGACACTATTGCAGCAACACACATTGCGATGCGGCCTAAAAACCAGGGAATTCAATAAAATAACGTCAATAAAACGACTGAAATTAATCCAGATAGTTTCATAACTGTATGTGTGAAAGATTTTCAAAGGCTAAATTGTGCATATACAATCTGGTCTGGTGTTTGGCATGAATTGATATTTCAGTCGATTTATTCAAGAAAATCATGCAATTAAATGTTTTCAAGTACGTTAGCATCATCGACATCATTTGAAACTGTTGATGAGTTCTGCCTATTGGACCTTGACCCTATGTCTAGACGTTTTGCTCTTGATCAATTGTCGTGTCGATTGCAACCATTCCTGCGACCAACACTCCGGATGTGCTTTACGGATGAGCCTGGTCTCATGAATTGTATACAATTCCAGTGAGCCCTTCCACTTCAGTCAGTCTATTTTCTGATGTTTTATTGAGCGGAAATCCGAAGTGCATTTCATGAAATGTTCATTTTCTTTGCGATTTATTGTTATTATTATACCTATTCGTTCGTATAGTGACCCCATGAACTGTGTTTAGTGGAATCTGATTGATACCAATAAATCAGAATATAATGAAATTAGGACTTGATTTCGGGAGCTAAATTCCCAGTTGCTTGAAGCAGGGTTACAGTCAAGTTTACCAGGACAGGTGCGACACAGGCCATTCTGATTGTTCTTTACCAGGACAGGTGCGACAAAGGACATTCTGAGTGTTCTTTACCAGGACAGGTGCGACAAAGGCCATTCTCATTGTTCTTGACCCATTTTGAGTAGCAAGCGTCAGATCCGACATTCAATATTCAGCCGTCAACCATCAATAATTTCCGCGCCAATAATCGAAAGACCTATTTCGTATGACAGTAAGCACCAATTTCAAATGTGTATGAAATAGAAATAATTAAAACGCAATATGGTTTCCCCAGACGTCCATGAAGCTCATCCATTAACATCAGATGAGTTTGAGCTGATCTGTCATCACTGCTCCCGAGCTAAAGTATCTAATTCCGCTTGAGCGGGTGCTAGGGGCCGTGTGCATAGGCCTACTTCATAGTCGCCACATGAACAGCTGCAATAAAAGCGCAGCTGAGATACTAAGGCTCGTCCGAGATTCTTCAGTATTTTCGGGTCTGAATGTTCTTTCAGGTAGGGTCATATGGCTGCTTTTTAGTCGCCAGACGTCAATTTTTCCCACCTCTTGCATATCGCTCCAATCCTATAAGAGGGAAGCGGTCAACAGTTTTCAATGATGCCAGCAAGACATGATGATTAGGGGTACATCACGCCGTTTCTTGAAACGAAAGGTAGCGATACACCTTAAATACTTGGACAAAGGTATGTCGTGAGATTTCGCGAAAAAAAATTTGCATCACCAAGTTGCATTCATTCAAACCGCCTTATTGTATCACGCAATATGCTTTATTTCTCCGCAAAAATTCTTTCAAAATCGGAATTTATGTGACAGTATCTGTAAATAAAACTCACAGAATCCATCTCCTTCTAACCATTTATATTTATAAATCAAACCAAGCATCCTACATTTGACTGCTGAATTTGCCCACTTGTCTGAAGTATTTTCAAGCTAAGATACTATGACATACATGGCAGTGTATCCAAGATATACTTTACATTGTTAAGTGTCAGGTTAAATTTATTTTCATTCACAGAGAGCTACTTCTTTATGCAGAGTTCATCTTATTCGAAACATTTTTTCTGCTTTTGTTGGTTGCATAATAGTTTGAAGATCACTAACCCCTTGACTCGTGATTTAGAGCTTAATGGCACGACACTTTCTCTAACAGGATATAAAACCGAAATAATACTCAAGTTTTTAGATGGTGATAACTGATAAACTCTTCATATTTGAAGTGACAAATAGCTGTGTCATGTGACCAATGTTAGGTCAGATTGCTTAGGAAGTGGATGAACAAGCTTTCCCTTTGTTAACTCTTATGAAAACCAGTACGCTAAATCAATTTTATAAACGAAGAGAAATACACACTGGTCCAAATACAGTACATTTTCGCCGCAGCATTGAAACTAATACAGGGTCATATATTTTGATATCTCTGACTGGAATTCTGGCCCTACCAAAACCTCTGTGTATGGACTAAATTAATCTCTCCAGACAGAAGAGTTCCACATTTTACCCCTCGGGCAATTTCGCGCGAAGGGTATTGTCTTTGGCGGCGTTGTCGGTCTGTCCGTCCGTCTGTCTATCTTTCTTGTGGAACCGACAAGGATATCCTTGTGGACAACGATATTATCCAGGCATTTTAGTAATAACCTTCAGAATAGGTTAACCGGAAGACTATACTGTGAAGTCGGCACCTCTTCCCACTTCCCTTATATGCGTTGTAATTTTTACCTGTATATGGCGAGATTCTGCTGGTGGACGTTTCGTCCCCGAGGCCCGCCCCCCTGTACAGACCTTTTGGTCTTTGATATATGTTGGCATTTGTGGGAAGTTGATGCTGGGTCGACATCGGGCCTTACAGACTAGTCTTTTGTGTTAAATGCCGTCATTTTCATCTGACGACGATACAGCTCACCAATCCCCAGTGTACGAGTTATCACAGCGACACAGCTCACCAATTACCAATATACGAGTTGTCAGAGCATTTCCATCATAGCTCCCTAGATTTGTATCTAATACCGCTTATGCCGGTGCTAGGGGCCGTGTGGTCATGTGATTCAAGTTGCCATATGAACAGGTACAATAAAAGCGTAGCTGAGATACAACACGAATCGTTAGATTCTTGGTATGTGCTTTAGAATAGGTTAACCAGAAGACTATACTGTGACGTCATTTGGCTCTGTCAGTATGTCGGCACCTCTTCCCACTTCCCATATATGCGTTGTAAACCACATATGCAGCTGATGATGATAGGTCAGGCGGCTATTTAAAATTACCGAACTTGATCTTGACCTATTTTATCAAGGTCAAATTCTAGTATTTGCAATATTTTTTAAAGATTAATAATTCAAATCCATTCTCCAAATTCATATTGCAGAAGTGAGAGTGAGTAGTAGGGTTTTGCGTTGTTGCATATTACATATGCAACTGGTGCCTATCTCCGTTGACTGACCGTGACCTATTTTTTCAAGGTCTTATGCTGTTTATCATATAACATGAAGAAATATGCCATGCTTTCCAAATGATTACTATATATATCTGGCGATGGTCCAGAAGCGTATTAGAGAGGACTGACCTTGGCCTATTTTGTCCAGGTCAGATTCTATTCAGTAGGATATTTCGTGAAGGATTATATCTACATTGTCCAGATTTATACTACATATGCAACTGATGATGAACATGAAGTCTATTGAATATGATCTGACCTTGACCTATTTTTTAAAGGGCAAATTCTTTACGTTAAGTCTAAGATCTCCGAATTTATGTTCCACACGCAATTATGTGAGAATAGGCCAGAAACCTGTTGAGGATGACCGACCTTGATCTTTTTTTCCAAGATCAAATTACTTGATTGCAGTATGAAAAGCTACATAGAAGAGTAGATTTAGAGCTAGGAATTCGGTCATCAGAACGTGAGCACAATTATTTTCTCGCCAAGGCCTCTCTGCAAGAAAGTATTCGTCGACACCTAACATGTGAAGACTATGAAATATCCACACGGCCCCTAGCACCGGCTTAAGCGGAATTAGATACGCTAGCTCGGGAGCCGTGATGACAGACCACGGCTCAAACAACTTATTTGATGATAATGAATGAGCATCACGGATGCTGATGGAGTAAACGCCTTAACATGGGGTAACCAGGTAAATACAAGAAACCTAGAAAAACTAACCTGTAATGTCCGACGTCGTACGGCTTAAATTTCCCACCGAAACCATAATGCACTGTTGTTTCTATAAAATCCACTGCTATATCATGTTATACTGGTGAATAATTATATAATAGCGAACAAACTATTTGCTCAAACTAAGACAGGGAATAGCTATATACGAGGAAAGTTACGCTATATTTATCAAGATAAATAATATGATGAATTGCTGTGGAGTTTTACAGCATCAAACGAAGATTAACAAGAAAACTACAGTACTACTACATTACGTCATTGGTTGTAGGATCCTGGATACAAGCGTCTAGTCCGTCATTCATTATTCAACCGTCTTCCATTGAAGAATTTCTGCGTCCAAAGTCCTAGACAAGTCTCACCCGAGTTTTGTTAAGAGCTTTGGGATAACACATTCGTCCCATGATAGGCGTTCAATGACCTATTTCAAAATCAGTTATTCTTTAAATACCACTCATGTACAGAGGGAAAGTGAAACTGTAGCCATAATCCAGAAAAACAAATGAACACACGGAATCTTCCTCAATTAGTGAGATTTGGAGGGCATATCCACATCATGCGAACCTTCTTGGATACTGATATTAGAATGGGATCACTGCCGACCACATACTGTTCATATATAATAGGATATTTAAATCACTTTAATGTAGGTGATATATCTGTAATATACACGTACCGGTATAATAAATGTTACTTTCAACAATAAATGGTGCGATCATAGTAAACTAAACTGAACGTGATATGGGTTACTGTCAGTCAGGTAACTGATAGGTATTTTTCTTGTAAGTACATTCAGCATTAGTTAAATAGCTTTTTAAAAATTAGCATGTTGGTGCTATTAGTGTTTTATTAACCCTATCTGGCCTGGGCGATTTGGGGTGTATCGCAGCCTGGGAGGGGGGGGACTTACCACACAGTATCTTGGGTTCAAGCTCTACCGAGAAATGTACAAAAATCCAAGATTGCCGCCATGATGACGTCACAGTGACGTCATCTTCTCGGAAGCCATTTTTCGGCCTTTTTGGGGTCGATTTTTCGAAATTTTCATTTTTCCGATTTTTCTCTCGAAAAAAATCAAATAAAATATAGAATAATTAGTTTTGCAGAAATAAAATACTTTCAAGGCATTTAGGCAAGGAAAATGTTAAGAAATGGAGCGAAAAGACTTTAAAACACGACTTTCGCGGATACCACATGGCCGCCATTTTGAATTTACCCATGATCCTCTGCCCGGGGGTATATGAAAATAGGCTAAAGATGACTCCAATAAGATAAGCTTAAAAGTCACCAAGTTTCAGCCTTCTCTGTTTTGTCATTTCGGAGCAGCAGAGAAAAGTTCACTAGGGGGGCACTTTCCGCTCCCCCCCCCCGGCCAGGTAGGGTTAATAAGGTATTTCGATTATGCGCTCGAAAAGTCTTCATAGGCGGCGGTTACTACAGAATGTTGAACCTGACGCTTATATGTAGCGATCTGGGTGCTAGCCATCTGAAGAATTCAGTTATCTCTGAGTAAAAGGAGTTATGAACCACGACTGGCTATTGCTATCTCAGGTGATATCATGCAACAATATTAAGGTCACTTTTACACCTCGTGTGGGTAAAGCCAAACATATTGGTAAACACCACGCTCTGACCCTTACAGCAAGAACACGACACACACTGGCGTTTAATTCTTTTCTCAACATGCGGGAGGCCCCTGCTCCGTTCAACACATTTTGTGTCAGGTAAATTCACCATGGGTCCTTAATGATCCACTATTGTGGGAAGCCAGTCTCCCGGAATGATTACGGTCCTATTAGTGCCATTTAATATCGCCTAGGTTAACTGAATCGCCTGGGGCGGGCTCCTCTTAACTTGTTTATAGTCGGCCGATTGTTGTACATGACTGGATATGATATTTGTGATACTGCCGTGATTTAAGTCAAAACATACCACTGCTTTTAAGCGAATAACTGCAAAACGAATCTGACTACCTTAATCCGTATGACCTCTTCACACCGTTTGAGGTGCGCGAGCTATCTGATATTTCTATAACCATTCTTCAATGATATATCTGTTATGAACTGATGCGTGGTGCGAACCCGTGTAATTAGTGATGCCATCCTTCAACCATGGTTTATTGTAAGGTAAGGTAACAACCACGAACATGACACCTTTACCCATTCATCATGACACCGTACCTGAAGCTGAAGCTGTTGTTTTACTCATATTTCATCGAGAATTGTTTCTAAGAAGAATATGAGGTTCTTATTAATTGTTTTCGGGGCCAAGGAGGTTAGACAAGCATCCAGTTACATACTACTTAAGTATTTCTCAGGCTTCAAATTAAGCAGAAAGGCTGTATTATTTAAGCGAATATTCTGAAAACAATGAATGGGAAATAAGCTGCTACATGGTAACCTAATTACTTTGAATAATACAAACTAATCGATTTATGACAGAACCCTTGAGAAATTATCGTTTTTTGCTATCTATATTTTCTTCCCAGTATTTATTCATAGCTAACAACACGGAATGTTTGGTTCGGCCTTGCCTAACGGTTAATGTCTGTTTCTGAACATGATTTGGCTAAATAATAAAATAATTAATGTTTATACAGTTAATATTAAAGAGCTTGTTGGCATGGGTGTAGTAGAATGTGTCATACGTGTGAGCATCTTAACCGACATAAGCGAAGCGATGCTCTCTATTTTACCACTTGGAGTTATTTCCCTTGAACATGTATTCAAGCGCAATGAGCATTCAATTTACAGCTGTCATTTAGTTGTTTTGCATTTCAACGTGTTGATGCTGGTGACAAATGCTAAACGCAGATAAGGAAGTGATGTTTCGATGTTGTCCGCCTTAAAAGAAATAACTTTTCTGATAAAAGTTCCCAAGAACAATGCATGCTTTAATTAAATTAATCATTTGAAAACTGGTACACCTGTTGCAAGCAATTAGCTTGTGTTCATATATTTATATCTCCATTCCATGTCTGCTTCAATTTTGGTGTTAATGATGATATGTGAATACGAAATGGGGAATTTCTTCATGTATGACGGCAGACTACTGAATGCCGGTTCTGATGCTTGTATTTAACACGACATTTGTGTTGAAATGATCGTTTTCATTCAATAATAAGAGTTGTAATGTATATCGAACAGTGCTCCCATCAATCAGGTAGTTCTCTCCGGGTACTCCGTCTTCCTCCACCAACCAAACAGCCTGACACCATATGAGTGAAATAACCTTGAGTGTGACATCAAGCCAAACCCTCTCCCATCAGTCCGTGCCTTGGATCCATAGACATAATTCTTACGAAGTAGGCTACCATCTGCAAATTGTCCGGTAGTCAGTGAGTCCATCCGAATCCTTTCGTCGGCAAAATAAGGAGAACCGTTGTCATTAGAACCTTGATTTTTTGCATGAAGGTGCATTATGGAGGGGACCGTTACCAGCAAGTTCTGAGCTGACCTACTTTTGATGAATTTTTTTGGTGATTTTTGATAAAAATCACTGGTGATTCTGACTTGGGCTGTGCCCATCTTAATATTGGCAGGATTTTAACTTGGGGCGGGGGGATTTCCAAGAGTTCAGTGCGCGTCGGAGTCATAATGCCTACCCTACTTCGTAGGTCCTGTGACGTTAGTCACACTGCCATGTAAGTAGCAGTATCTCAAATAAATTGACCCATAAAACACCACAAATGTTATCTGTAGATTTTGTCATTAAGGTGGGCGTTATATTTGTCCAATTACATGGATTACCGATTTTTTTTAATTTCGACCTGAAGGCAATTTAACCTCACCTCTGTTTCTAAATTGGGCTTTTGAAATTTGAGAAGGTAAGTAGTTGATATAGGTTCTCCAATATTATGCGCTGCACCTCCGAATTCTGGTGCATTGCAATTTTATATAAATTACAACACATATAAGGGAAGTGGGAAGAGGTGCCGACATACTGACAGAGTCGCATGGCTTCACAGTATAGTCTTCTGGTTAACCTATTCTAACGATTACACCGGCTCTTATGGATATTGACATATATTGCCAGCATCTTAGGCAGTTTAACATCCGTTTTCTTTAAAATTGTGGCTAATAGCTCGCCGCTCAGAGCTGACATTGTATTTCAAATAACCAGGATTTAATATGTTAATGGACTCAAATTGAACGCTTACAAGCTGGTGTTCCTCATATAAATGCTGTAATATGTACTATCACATTACAGATTATCGTGGTTCCATCGAAGCCTGGGGTAATAGCTAGACGATTCTATCCCAAATGTATAGATCTGTTTCTAATTATATATCCCATATAACTTGACATTAAGCGCACACTATTAACCTATGTGAGATTACAGGCATCAAGCTAAATGTTACTATCATCCCCTAGAGCTATGGCAATTTTTTGTCTAGAGATATGCACTGCTGCTTATGTGATAACATCCCTAGAGAGAGAGAGAGGGGGGAGCGGAGAGAGCGATATTAGGAACTGATCAGAATGCTTTTACACCTTCATACTTGCAATCTGAACATCAAAGTTTAGCTTTATGTGAGTTTTAAGGTTTTTCGGAAATCTCAAATATAGGACAACTTTCTGAAATAAAAATTAAACTTAGCATGCCTTTTAAATGCGGCAACGAGCGTAAAATGAAGCCTGAATTTCATAACTTCCGGGGGACGACCGCTGGTTTCACATGATTTCACAAACTCCCCTCCCACCCCACTCGCAACTCGATCCACCGCTCCTAATCTCGGGCACAAAAATGTCATTCAACTTTTAATAATGGCGACTGTGATTAGTATTAGTATTTAATCAATGATATGCTTTTTCTGAAATTTGAGGTAAAATCGATATCATAGGTTCAAATTACTTAATAACGTCATGTGATTTCTTCGACTGATACGGATAAGAAAGCAATGAAACCATATCCAACCATTAGAAATAGACAAACCTCTGAGCTATACTCCACGTACAAATATTTAATGTAATAAGTATTAACATTATTTAATTATTTAAGTTTGTCTATTTGTATGTTTAACGAACCCAGTCTAAACAGCAAATCATATCCAGCCATGTCTTCCGAAATTAGTGTTGATCAATCCATATTCAGTTAGTGGAATCTAAGAAAAGTGGATTTTAAGTTAAAACATATAGCTGTTCATGAAAGTCCCATTCCAATGAATCAATAGTTGTATCAGGCCAATTTACATTAGGTTACTACAGTGAATATGTCTATCTATTTTCACACTACTATGGTTTGTCGGTAGAAGGGGATATCAGTGACCACTGGGTCAATCTGGCAGTGGTCATGGAGCGTCTTCGTAAGCTACAACGACTCGATGGTGACTCCAATTTTATTTATTTGCTTGTTACAAACATGCCAGTGTGACTAACGTCACAGGACCTACGAAGTACAGTAGGCATTAGGACTCGAACGCGAACTGAACTCTTGGAAATCCCCACCCCCAGTTGAAATCCTGCCTATATTAAGATGGGCACCGCCCAAGTCAGAATCGCCAGTGATTTTCATCAAAAATCACCAGAAATTTTCATCAAAAGTAGGTCAGCTCAGAACTTGTTGGTAACAGTCTCCTAATGCGCCTTCATTCCAAAATAAATAACACTCGCCGATTTAATTTTACAATTTTTTAATTAAAGGAAACAGATTGAATAATATAGGTTCAGTAGATTTCAAGCTTTACGTGTGAAAATACATTTACATCTCTTTAATGGTTTTCAGTGCCCTTGTACAGGATCAAAACAACTTTTTGAATCACATTATTTTCCCAACAATACAACAAATTTTTATATATAGTACTATAGTAGAAAGGTAGCATTTATGTAGTTTACGGTAATTCAACTCAAGACCAACACCTTCTATGCACAAGATAATAATGATTCTATGTCATTCTCCTGAGCATAACCGGTACAAAGACGAATAAATAGCGTCTCTACATCACGTTGTTATCTTGTTATATGAGACAACACATTTTGGGCATCGGCAATCTGATGAATGTACTATTCCGGTTTTCTTGTTTCACATTATATTCAATGGCGGTTGATCGGTGATTTTCTTCATTGATAAACGTTAAACCACCTAGCTTTAACTAATTAGCTAGGCTGTCTTCATTCAGACTGTACAGCCTACACAGTCCACAGAAAATACACCGCACATTCTTGTACTCCCAGCCTTATCACATTTGATGGCAAGTTTAGCGGGCTGTTTAATGTCTAAGCTAGGAAATGTTCCAGGGTAGTTGACAGGCATGCAATAATATACTATAGTATCTGCTATACAGGACACCGACCACTGTAATTTGATGTGACAAGCAGCACGAATAGAAACCAGCCTTATCTCAGTGGGCTTGGATATAAATCACTGTTATTAAAAACCACAAGGCTCGGATAGAGCCTCTCTCTGTGTTTGTTCCAAGGACAAGCCTTAATGACTTTTAAATCCACTGATAAGGAGGTCCCTGGGCTTCATGGTCATAAAAGGAACATGATACTGTTAAAGGCCACATGGATGGTATGTATCTATAACAATATACTGAAGTGTTAATTATAAATCTAATTTTAATCAGAATTATTTCAGATCACGTTCATGCCAAAAATCAAGGTTCTAATGTCAACGGTTCTCCTTATTTTGCCGACGAAAGGATTCGGATGGACTGACTGACTGACTCACTCACTCATTACCGGACAATTTGCGATCTGTAGCCTACTTCGTAGGAATAACACATTTGACGGTTATGTTTAGGAGAGGCAATGAAATTTAACAACTTTAAACTTAGAAACATTAGGAACTGATCAGAATGTCTTTAAACCTTCATACTTGCATTCTGAATATCAAGGTTTAGCTTCATGAAAGTTTTCAAACTTTTTGGGAAATGTCAAAGACAGGAAAACTTTGTGAAGATAAACACATTTAGCAGGTCTCTGGAATGCGCCAACGAGCGTAAAATGAAGCCTGAATTTAACAATTTCCCCAGGGGACGACCCCTGGTTTCACTCACAACAATGTCATTTAAGCTGGAACGAGGGCGACTATGATTCCTTAACATCAGTAATCAATCATTGAAATGTTTTTTCCCCGAAATTTGAGGTAAAAATCCAAATACTATGTCAAAATTACGTCGATTGATAGGACAAGAAATGAACGAAACCATATCCGTCCATGTCTTCCCAGAGGATGTATTGATCAATCCATATTCACCAATGGAAGCTAGTTGTAGCTAAGACAATTTACTTTAAAGTTAGAACATTCATTTGTATATCCCTTCAGAAAAATCCAATACCAATCATTCACTAGTTGTATCTGGCCAATTTACATTGGGTGATTACAGTAAGGGTTTCTACCTATTTTCAAACTACTATAATCTGTCGGCAGAAAGTGATGGTAGTGGTACCGTACTTGATGAGTGAATCTGGCAGTGGTTACGGGTCGTCTTCGTAAGCTATAGTAACTCGGTGGTGACCTCAATTTCCAATGGATGCAATATGCAAAATAATATTTATTAGTTATACAGAGCCGAGGTGGAGGTGATTTGTCGCCCATTCGAGCACATTCACTGACCATGTGTAGTGAAATTGCATTCAAGGGTACGTGATAGACAGTATAAAAGTATAAACCGTAAATACTCGCTTATCTATGTGGCCTAACAGACACATTCATTTCAGTAGGGATTACTGGTAGGCGATACGGATTGAAAATAGTAAGAGCACTAATGTGTGAGAACGAGATGCCAACGATAACATCATCTATTTTACATCTCCATTGTGTTAAATGAACATTCAATATCAAAGCTTGAATGAGATACATCATTCTTTTGAAAGACAACTTGGAAGTGCATTTGGTTAAAGAATAATGGTCAGTGATAAGGATTTTATTATGCCCCCCGCTTTGTCCGTCCGTCCGTCGGGGCGTCTGTCCATCCGTCTGTCCATCCGTCTGTTCGTCCGAATTTCTTGTCCGCGCAATATCTCGGTTAATATTCGATGGACAGGATTGAAACTTGCATGGAATGTGCCCAGTGCCTCGTAGTTGTGCAGCGTAGAGTTTTTTCCGAGTTCCGGTATAATTTTCAAGAGTTATGGCCCTTTTTCTGAAATCTCTGTGAATTGGACTTGTCCGGGCTGGATCTTGGTTAATATTGTATGGACAAATATGAAATTTGCACGATATGTGGTCAGTGCCTCACAGTTGTGCAGCGTAAAGTTTCTTCACGTTTCGCTTATATTTTCAAGAGTTATGGCCCTTTGTTCTTGAAATATCCATGAATTGGGACTTGTCCGGGCTGGATCTCGGTTAATATTGTATGGACAATTATGAAATTTGCAGGATATGTGGTCAGTGCCCTGTAGTTGTGCAGCGTGAAGTTTTTCCACGTTTCGCGTATATTTTCAAGAGTTATGGCCCTTTTTTCTTCAAATCTTTGTGAATTGGGACTTGTAGGGCTGGATCTCGGTTAATATTGTATGGACAAGTATGAGATTTGCATGATATGTGGTCAGTGATCCGTAGGTGTGCAGCATGAATTTTCTCTGCTTGCGGTTATGTTTTCAAGAGTTATGGCCCTTTGTTTATCAAATCTAAGTGAATGGGATATATTTATTTTTCCAGGCTGGATCTCGGTCCATAACCGATTTGAACCAGGAAAATGGCTATATTATATGTTATTCTACATTCCAAAGCAGACAACATAGGTCCTGAAGTATGAAATTGCCCCAAAAAGAGTGAATTGGGTGCAAAATTCAAAGTTCACTGATCGCTTCGTAATTTCATCACAATATACTCCCAAGGAATGTAGGTCTCATAACCAGGTCACATTTTCGGATTTGGCGAAGCCCTGGCGACCATCTTGCATCGAAACATCGTATTATCACTTGTTGGTTGACACTTGGAATATGTATTATGTGAGGCATGGCAAAAAAAGTGACTGAAACAGAATTTTTATAATTATCCAAACTAGGCCACCAACCAATGAAGAACAGAACAATGGCGGGGCAGTGTCGGATTAAAGCGGAAGGGGGGGGGGATACAATTGAGCAATCTCTGATTGCTTCCTTCCTGTGTGTGAAGATTATCACTATGTCTTGCTGTCATCATTGAATAGCAAGCGTCAGATCCTATATTCAATATTTAACCGTCGCCCATAAAATAATCAAAAGGTCTATTTCGTATGACAGTTAGCACTACATCCAAATGTGTACGAAATAAAAATTCTAAAAACACAAGATGGTTTCGTGCAAGAGAGGAATGATCAGCAGTTGTCAATGATGTCAGCAAGACTGTTGAAATCTGTTGACCGCTTCCCTCTTGCAGGAAACCATTTTTTAAAATTATAGTTCATGGACATACTGTCGCATGTGATGATGGTCTTTGAATTATTGACGCGGAACGACTGCTGCATATTAGACATGATTATAGACGCGGATATTCTTTAATGGACGACGGTTGGATTATGAATGACAGACTAGACGCTTTTAATTGCAAATGCTTGACCACTTCTCTCTTATGAGCACCTTTCTATCGTTTTTCTATATATCTATTTTTTTTACTCGCTCGGATTTTGGGGTTAACCCGTAATGTCCCGTGGATAACGTATTTCGATTATGGACGCAAATCTAATTTGAAGGGCATGACTGGTTACTGAATGTCACTTGTATTTATTGTTCACTTCAAGACCTGTATATCAGTCTTTTTAATGTGGACACGCAATGAGTTGACTAGGGCTAAGTGAATCTCGTAATTATTGCATAATATCAGATAATTCCATAGACCAACATTAGTGACGTCATATATCATTCTGGCAGTGGTTTGAGAACGTCTTCTTAAAGTAGAGAAGCTCGATGGCAGGCACTATGTTTGAACGTATGCCAAATAAAATATCTGTTGATCAGGATGGAGATTGGGTCCACTCTCCCTTGAGTATAAGATCCGTGATTTTTTTTATCAAATACGCGAACAACTGTTTGACTTGCCTCATGTCTCCAGAAGTTACTTTTGTATACAGGTTTTGTTTATCTACTATCGAGCTGTTGTTATTTTATTGGATCTAAGATCGAGTCTAAAAACAAGAAATATCGGATATAACACATAGTCTTTATGGGAATTGCATTTCAGGCGCAGATTGAGAATAAACGGGGAATATTTACCATGTTTAACTGTCTTTGTACATCCCAAACAAATATGAAACGTTTACCTCTGTAAACGGAGAATGTTTACCATGTTTAGTTGTCTTTGTACATTCCAAACAAATATGAAACGTTTACCTCTGTAATCATGGTCTAGCGCATGTATAGAATGCCTGTTCGGTCATTTTAGCAATCAATCTCAATTCGATTTGCTCAGTTTCCGGACAATAACTTCCGGAAATTATAGGATTCATTTCATGGGAAAGCCTAACTGAGATATAACTCAGCGAAACGAAGCTGAAATTCATTCGAAATAAATAATCATGTTCATTGATATGATCATCATGATATCTGGTCGAAATTATTGAAGCTACTGACTTCTCTCTCTTGAAAGAAACTAGCTTGATTATATACATTTTTGCTTTATGGGAATGGAGTTTTTCGATCTTGGATAGGATATTTTTTTATGGATGACTGAATTGTGGGTCTGGCATTTATGACATGATAATATGACAGTGACGTAATGTATTATGGTTGACATCATATTCCTAAGTCGGTGAGCTCAGTGATTTGTGTATGTTACTATATTATGCTTTCCATCATACACAAGGACATTTATGAATTTCAGATTAAAACATAAGAATTTAACTGGGAAATGGATTTGAGGAATTCCCTCTCTATGCATATATAACTAATATATAACTTTCGCATAGGTAATTACATGAATAACTACACATTTTTAGATTTATGTTTAATCTCGGTTTTCTGGTCAGATTGGGTTTATCATTCTTTTTTTCAGTGATAGAGGGCATTATTAGATAATAAAACCTGAACGCGCTTGGGTGTGAAGAAGAATAACGTATATTGATATTAGTATTGCTTTCCTTGTTCACCTCTGGAAATATCAGATGCAATTCCTCTGTCAGTATGACCGTAGCTTGTGGATGTATTCATCTAGCACACGATCCACTCTCTCTGTAATTACAACACATATAAGGGAAGTGGGAAGAGGTGCCGACATGCTGACTGCGTCACATGACTTCACAGAATAGTCTTCTGGTTAACCTATTCTAAAGCACATACCAAGAATCTAACGATTCGTGATATGTGTTGTATCTCAGGTTGTATCTCAGCTTAGTTGCGTATGATAAGTGACATCGTCACTGACAGTTTGATACAGATCCTACCATCTTGATCTTGTATGATACATGTTGATACATACATTATCTATGGATAACCTTTTTATCCATAGAGTGAATTTTTTTCATAACACGACCACTTCATAAATGCTCCTTTGAAATTCTGCAACCTATTGGTTAATATTATAATTATTATTCGTAGTAGTATATGCAAGTACTGTACCAATCTGGCAGTAATTTGTGAACGTCTTCGTAAGGGAAATGTGCTCGATGGCGGACACCCTTTTCCCACAATAAGCGGCCTATAGTATATGTTATCTTGTTATTGGCTGAATGTCACATGCGGATGAGCCGAAGTATAATGGGTCCGTCTAAGCAATCTACATTTTCATAGGCGATCTTCAATTTACAATGATTGATACAATGACATCGATATATCCATGTGATAAATACGAGTTTGATGGTTTCATAACACACTGAATACAATCAAACCAAGAAATTAGCGGAAATACATGTAAGAATAGATATATATTCAATCATCATATTATATCGGTTGTGTTTCTTGGAAGCTCATATTAAGTTTGTATCATATTTCGTATGTTTCTTCTTGGAGGCTCATGTTAATTTATATTATGTTTCTTATATTTCTTCTCGGAGGCTTATGTTAATTATGTATTATATTTCTTATGTTCCAGGTGCTTCAAGATGGGGCCTTTGCAGTGGGTCTCATACTTGGCCAGTATTCTCTTCTTCATAACAATATCCAGTCAACAAGGTATATACAAATCTTTAGTACTTACCCACTATTTCCCTTTCAGGGATTCGAAATTATGGGAATTTCAGTTTCTTTGCAAACTGCCGTTCGTCTTGTTGTGTCACTATTTGTCAGCAAGGACAAACGCTGGAAAACTTCGATACAATCTGTGACCTTAAACCCAACTAACTTCCATCTTTTCATATAATTGCATTTGTTCTCTGCTTTGAACTCTGAGTGTACAATCTACCATTTCTTTTAACGGATTTAACTCGTCCGATGCACCAAGACTGAAACTACGAATATTGATGATGGTTCAATTTGAATCTCAATTTGAGGGATTCATCTAAAAGAAAACCACCTTCATGACAATTTTAACCGAAACTACCATGCATCTGTGTCCAGTAGTTCAACGAGGTTTAATTAGCCCAGTTGTTTGGACCACAGTATAGTGCAACAGAGTAAGAAATTTACTTTGAACATGATTTAAGTGATTTAGAGTATAAGCTTAGCCGTTTCTTACATTCAAGCTCTGGTCTGAACGCATCGTCTCTGTGAATCTAATAAAATAATTGTTCCTAATCTGACTGTTTCATTTTATATTCCCAACAAAAAGTTCCCCTGTAATATCGACTCATTTGCGTAGAAATTTTTTAATACCTCTTGTTTCAGTCCAATATAATTTGTCTCAAGTCTGCAGGAGATCAACTATGCGAGCTGTTGCGATTTTTATTGGATCTAAGATTTATGAACTCGTACATTGCCTTTCAATCGACCATGGCAAGGTACGAGTCTAGAAGATTTTGAGGGGAACTTTCGCTTATGATACCTGATATATCTCCTTAATCAGTGCTATTACCTTGTTCTTTTCATCTGTTAATACTTTACCTAATGCTGAATATCACGTCTTGCTTTATACCCGTGCTGTTCTTCATCTAACGATTACTATACATACAATTCTAAATAACTGTTCTCATTCCTAATGTTCTAAGAATGGAAACTGTGCCGTTATTGCCTAATCTAAATCTTGTTAACTTTGACTACTTTCATGGAATGTTCTGAAATTTCTTTCTGTAATTGTTCTGATGAAACCTTGACCTTTTTCTCTGTGGAATGGTTTTACCCTGGATTTGACCCTGTATATTCTGTATAATACCCTGGATTTGACCCTGTATATTCTGTATAATACCTATGTAGGTGGTATAAATGAAGTGCACGCGAGTACCGTTTTATATCAGAGGTCGGAAATGTGAGAAAAATATGTAAAATATATTCATTGATTTCCACCTACATGGGTATTCTGAAATTCTAGTTGTTCTTATCATCTTGAACAAGGTCACACAACGAAATATTCTCAGCTTAATTTCAATGAATGTGATATACGACAGTTCTTGTTATATATGATCGAAATGCTATATTGAAACACAACGACATGGGCAGTCGTTTAAAGCCGATCATGTGGTATCATAACGATTTTGATTTAGGTGGACGTTTCGTCCCCGAGGCTTGCCCTCTGTACAGATGTAGTTTTATGACTTTATGAACATTGTGGAGAATGAAACGCTTGGTCGGCATCAGGTCTCATATGTATTTATTCTGAATACAAACTTGCATTCTGTAAATACTTTCCTCGTTTGGGACCTTTTTCTATCTGGCGTTCACATAGTTCATCATTCCAACAGATGACTTGATAGAGTTATTACATTATGGCTCTTAAAGATGTAATCAGCCTCAAAATGGATGGATTTTGTAAACTCTCCCCTATGCGTTTTTTCAGCAGGGAAGATTACTAAAACATCATATGTATTATATTTGATGATAGTGGGATCGCCATACACAACGAATGCAAGAATATCTTGTCAGAGAAATTTGAAACTCTGTCCGCTTCGACGGGTTTTCTGTTTCGCCATTGAGTGTGTGTTGTACGCGGAGAGGAAAATGACGTCACTGTGTGACGTATGAGTGACGTAGCGACGCTCACGCATTTGAATGCAGCACAGCTGCAGCCAAGGGATAACGTCATGGCTCGTGCCTATGGTTCGGTAATGTCGCATAGCATACGTTGGTAGAATGCATCACACGTGTATACGCTTGTTGACACGGCCGTGGAAAAATAAACGGCATGCCATGCTGTTTATTTTTAAGATCAATTCCTTCTATTTTCTCGTGAATGGTAGAAACAAGTTTAGTTTTTTGTGGTCAAATGTGTCTCAGTTTGTACCTGTTGTAATATATGTCACTTTCGCTGAGTTTGAGAGACATCGATTCCAACCCAGATTTGAGGCTGATTACATCTTTAAGTATTTGTGCCTAATACCCCTGAAGCCGGTGCCAGGGGCCAATTGGTCATGTCATTTCAAGATGTCCACATGAACAGTCACAATAAAAGCGTGGCTAAGGTATAAATTATCACTGGGATCACTTTTGGTTATTGTGATGTTTTTCTTATATAGGACTTCTCGTCAGTACGCCGGCATCGTTTTCCACCATCATTTTTTTGTTGCGTTCAATTACTCTGTTTCCATCAATATGAGTTTGTAGTAAAGAGTAATATCAGAGACATGAAATGTATCAATCTGGCATTCTTTCGTGGGAGTCTTCGTACAGTAGAAGAGCTCGGTGGAGCTTATGAACTATGCTTTTTCAGATACCCTAATCACCAGGTATATAATATATTTTACTTATATGACAATGAAAGATTATTTCCAGGTAGTTTATCAAAACAGTCACAGAAAAGTTGGAAAATCATACAAGATAAACCCTAGCGAATGGAAACATACTCGATTTCAGGTTTCCATGTATAACTACAAATATCCTGAGATGTCTAAGTTGAAACAGACAGACAGTAAATGCCACCCATTATTCCCACGGGACCCGGATGTAGTATATTAGGATTCGTTAGAAATCATTTACCGTTGAGAATATTTTTGTGGTTGTGTGAGCTTGTTCTTCCGCTATTATAATCCTTCCTTTACTTTATGGTCGTATGTTGTCATGTGACGCTCTATTGTATGTTTTGTGTGCTTTGCACTACGTTCTCTTTCCAGAGTGCTCATCTTCGAGCGCAGACCTTGTATTTATTTTGGATTCCTCAAGGACAGTGAGCCAAAGCGAATTTCAGGAAGTCCTGAGTTTTGTAAAAAATACTTTGAAGAATGTCGACATAGACAATGGTTCTGTTAGAGTTGGAGTATTAACAAATGGCAAAGGAACAAAAGTCCGGTTAAAATTTGGACAATTTCCAACAAAATCGCAGATTATAGACGCTGTTGGTAATATACCCTATGAACCAGCCAAATCGAACGTTATTAGGTCTTTGCGAACCATGCGCAGTAAGCTATTTTCAAAATTTGGAGATCGCCCGGATGTTCGCAACATTGCAGTGTTTGTCACAAGTGACGTTGCCGACCTTGGATCGCCAAAGACTAAAAACGTTGCGAAGAAAATACTCAAAAATGGAATAGAATTATTTGGGATAGGTGTCGGCTTGCAGAACAGGGAAAAGTTGGACGATGTGGTTTCTGCCACTGCTGATAAGCATATCTTTTCTGTAATTGGCTTCACCGATCTGCCCAATCTCTCAGACTCAGTCGCCTCTAAACTCTGCATAGGTAAAGGTAAGTTGTCTATGAATTCTAATATCTGACTCTGTGACAGTCGATAACATGAGATTATCTCAGAATCCACTTGTGTTCTAAATATAATAGTTCTTCAAAACCTTGCTTCAGAATTGAATATAATGACGTTTTGTCGGGCTCTTGGACCTTTTTAGACACAATATAGTCGTAGTTGAATACGTGTATATTTACATTACCTACAACAAGAGTGGATTAGAATTTTCTCTTTTTCGTCTGTCTGCTACCCTTTGCATGGCGAGCTCGTGTCTGATTTACCCATTATTCATCTCTCATACATTTCCCTTGGGCAAACTGACCATATTTATCTGTCCTTTCACTGTGGGTGATATGATGGGGAATGAGTATACCCTGTAAAATGCGTCACAACTGTCTATAATGAGATTGAAGTGGGAACTTCAACTCGCAATGATGTTTGAAATCTAAATGGAATTCGTTGGTACGAGTTGTCTCCCCTCAACGACAGAGATACGTTTAGAGGATTAACCAAAGCGAATTAAAGTATATTTATATATCACATATGGACATGTTTTTCATTTTCTACTCTTTCATTTTCTCATAACTCTTGATCCGTCTCATATCTCTCTTTAAAATAAAGTTCAATTTCTGGTTCACTCCACCAGTTGGTTCAGACACAACAATGCCATTTTATCGATAAGCCCGCGGTATGAGAGCAGCATCAGTCAGTGAAAATGTATGTTTCAGAGGAAACAGTCAGATAGTTGGATATAGTAAAGTTCTCTATTGTATCTTAGTTTTTCTTTTAATATTTCGTAACGGCGATGGAGAATCTGAAAACAATTCAAATTTAAGATATAGAAATATGCAATCATTCTTTGTTTAACTAATATTAATGCTCTTCGAACATACACTGAAATATTTACTTCCTTTAGTTCCAATTTCATTAAAAGGTAAATGTTAATAGAGACAGTAGTGAGTGACAATCCTGATGGATTATAACAAATCTTCAAGTAAGAAGCCGATACCTTGCTCAGAACCACCTTATTCTCTTTCCTATTTATTTATTTATTTATAGGTGGTCAGGTCTCAGGACAAATAAGTCCAGGTATGTATTTGTGTCAACTTTTGTCTAATTCCACTCAACCCGGGGCTGGGGGCCGTATGAACCTATGTATTTCCAAGATCCTCATAGTGTTCATATGAACAGTCACAATCAAAGCGTGACTGAGATACATAATACACTAGATAAAGACTTTACAACGAAAATCATATGGATTAAGAATACTGATCAGCGATACGGATTTGATATTTTTGGAACCTCATGATGTCTTGCCGGTATCATTGCAAACTGTTTCTCTCCTTCAGGAAGCTGGTCTAGTTTTATGTATGATATTATTTATTAATTTAATTTGGTGCTAATGCAATTATATGAACTAGGTATTTGGATTATGGATGCGAAAATTCTTTAATGGACGACGGCTGAATGTTGAATGAGCCACTCGTTTATATTATGGATTTAGCTTCAGTTTTACTCTCTCTGGTGTATCATTTTGGTCAGCAAGAGTTTTACGGATTTGATATTTTTGGAACATCATGATGTCTTGCCGGCATCATTGAAAACTGTTGACCGCTTCTCGCTTGCAGGAAACAAGCCTATGTTTATGTATACTATGATTGTCTTTTTGAATTTGGTGCTAATACTGCTATATGGAATGTGGAATAGGTCTTTGGATTATGGACGCGGATATTCTCTAATGGACGACGGCTGGATTATGAATGACGGACTAGACGCTTGTAATTTGTATAATTATATAATGTGCTGTGCACCAGGAAGAAGAAATTCCGTTTCTACGTGGTATTCAGTACGAACTACCGCCATTCATCTTAGGCCTCTATCTAAAAACAACCGGCTATGAATTTAAGATACTTTCCTCGAGATCCTTTTCTCATAGCATAGTGTCAGTATGGTTCTGTATATCATTACGCCGGGCTTCCTTCCTACCACCATGGGATGTTATCTCCTAAACTTAAGCACTTTCATATTCGTATTTTCTCATTGAAATGAATATCTTATTTGTTTCTCCTCTCTTTCTCTCCAGATGGAAACGGTAAACTTGACCTGACGTTTTTAGTACATTACTCAAGCAGTGCGTCGTCTGAACAGTTTGGCCTAATGGTCTCCTTTATGCAATATATTGTGCAACAGTTGGATGTAGCATCGGGCGCTGTGCGCGTCGGCGCAGCAGTCTATGGAAGAAGTGGATATTTACAGTTCACCATGGATAAATACAACACGGCACGTGATATAAATAATGCATTGGGGAAAATGTCGTACTCCTATCGGGCGTCTAAGTCCAATTGGAACTCAGCTTTTACAGTTGTTAGTAAAAGGATTTTTAGGCCTACTCGCGGTGACCGTACCGATGCCAAAAACGTCGTCATGATCGTGACCGATTCCGACGACAACGCCAAAAAGAGGAAAGCGCTGAGTCAATCGAGCGCGTTGAAAAGGGGAGGTGCACTGCTTTTAGCTGTTGGTGTTGGGCAGGACCGGACCTCTGCCCTTAATGGTTTAGTGACGACTCCAGTGAGGGATAATACGTTTTATGTGAGTGATTACCGGGGTATGGCAGCTATGCGAGGGAGCGTTGTTAATCGGTTAGTTACAGGTAGGTTAATTTACACTGCTTACTAGTAATTATTGAAACGGGAATTATTTTTTTTCATGTACTTATAGTATGGATATCGGATGCATTTCAACTATTTTGAAGGATAAAACTGATCTTGGATATTTTCTTGATCTTTAACATGTAAACCTGAGATGAAGATAAATACCTCGGTAGTGATATTGTGGGAGATTCTCAATAGGATAGTCCCGAGATGGAACTCTCTAACCACAAAAGGCGCGAAGCTCGCATGTTCTAACAGAAATCCGAGGACATGTTCCAACCACCATTACGATATTGTTGAGGAATTATATTTGCGAACATCCCTGCTACCCTTCGTTTTTTATGGGGAACCTATCTAAATAAATAGCCATTGCCTGTTCTCGAACCTCTATAACTGGTATAGTAATATTGGCTGTTAGATATCACGGATATAGAAAAGACCCAATAAATAGCATATTAATTTCGGAATCTGTCCGTCCTATGTCTTCTGGGTATATTGAAACGTTTTAAATTGAATTGATACATATGAAACTATGTTTTTTCTATGATTTTGCTAACGAATAATAACATTATGGAAATGGGTTTGAAGTTTTACGTTTTCTGTTGTTAAAATGTTTAATGTAACTGCAGTTCAAGGCGGTCGCCGCAAGCCAGTAGGCGTAGGTGAGACAAATGCATGGGAATGCAACACCGCTACATTGATTTCGAAGGACATTAATGACAGGCACTACCGCAAAACTTGCGCATGATCAAGCGCACCCACAAACATTGCGCATGCGCATGCGATCGAAAATGCATGCAACTAAGTCACAATGTACATCCCTGTTGCATGGTGAGGTCCATCGGGATGTTTGGTGCCTACAAGTCCCATTTGACAGACGAATGAGATACTAATGTCAAGAGAGACCAATATTGATAGTCATCGTACATCGTACCGTAAAACCTGGAATCCCACTTCAGAAGATATTAGTAAACAAACATTTCATTACTGCACAAATATTTTCCACAATGTTCAAAAACAAGCGACTAAATTTATTATTAAAGTACCGGTATATAAAAGTCATGCAAATCAGGTCAAACAAATTTGACACCCTGGTGCATTGGATGTAATGTAAAGACGCATTTTTAAATAAACGATAACACACATTGTTTTATATTGGCACGTTCAGCTGTTTAGGTCACAGGCATGTTTTAATGATATTGTTTTGCACCCTAAAATGGTCTTGTGTTGAATGTATATTGGCATTTTCGTGGTGTCTTCATCGTCGACGTGCGTTAGCCAGCAATGTTTGCAAATTCACAAGTTGTTGCCTTCCCAGCTCATTTTCCTTCTTCTAGCATGTGGATATATGACTTGTGCTACGCAAAATCCGCGCTAAACTTCACGCATGGTTGCATTTATACATGTGAAAGTTCCTCTGTTCAAAAATATAGTATTTCGTCTTCATTAGGATGGACATGGTTCGAGTCACGTGATAAGAAAACCGGAAGTCTCTTAATCTGTTGAATATTGCATGCGTTAGCGATGATCCAGTTGAGTAGGTTTCTTATTTCAGGGTGTTCGGGGGCCGAGCTTGATCTTGTTATCATGCTGGACGTTTCCACCAGTGTCACACAGAACAATTTCGAGCGAGTTTTGGTATTTATTATTAAGCTCCTGTCTGAGGCCGACATCGACTCTGGGGCCGTCAGGGTAGGTGTTCTTACCTACAGCACCATGGCGAAACTTGAGTTTAATTTGAAAACGTACAAAACTCGACAAAGCCTTTTGGAAGCGATTGCCAAAATAAAATTTACCGGCGGAAGTACAAATACTGCAGATGCCCTGAGGATGATGCGAACAAAAATGTTCCGAAAGAAACGCGGAGACAGACACGGCGTGAAAAATTTTGCATTGATCATAACGGATGGAGTTTCGAATATACAGCAAGACCTCACCATCCCACAGGCCTACAGAGTCCACAGCAGAGGAATAACTGTTTTCGGAATAGGAATAGGTCTGGTCGACTCAAGAGAGATTGGTCATGTGGTCAGTAAACCAGTGTGGGATCATCGCTTGATGGTCAAGAACTTCTATGAGTTGGACACGATAAGAAAACGGTTGTTTCACAAGTTATGTTTGGGTAAGTTTGAAACCAGGAAACTAGCCTGTGTTCATGTATTTGTTGTTGTTTTTTTGAATTGGTGCTGATGCTGTTATACGAATTAGGTCTGTACACGTAGATATTCTCTACGACGGCTGAATATTGAACGACTCTCTAGAAGGTTGTATTTATTGCTTTGATAAATATTCTGAATTGTATTTGTGCTTTGGGGGATTATCACACAGATAGTTGTCGTTATGTTAGTGTTCGGTAGTGTTCTGGCGTGCGAGATATAAAAAGAATATATTTGTATGAATGCACTCCGAACAAGACGATTTTTTCGTTTGAGCAAGAAAGAGACATGTTCGCGATGGATAATTAGTCGCTCCTATGAGGTACAATTATGTTTAGAAATGAGGAAATTGACATGATACAGTCAACGTGTTCACCTGGTCCATTCCACTACGCTGTAATCAAATAAGCAAACTAGTAAAATGCACTTGCCATAAGCTCGTTTAACGCTGTGACAATTTCTTTTTTAAGTCCCCAACACCCCACAGGACGAAATGGAGTTAGTGAAATCGTCAGATCCAGAAGGTAAAAACTTATAACTATCATGTTTTTCAACTTCATTCATTCATTTGAATATAAATATTTCGAGGATATCAATATGATTTTATCAAGAGTGAAGACCGTTTTCACGAGTACCAACCGGCCCGCTATATTTCAGTGGGCTATTCGCATTGAGCCTCAGTATCAGAATCCAATGAGGCATTTTTAGACGTATATTCCCATACCTTTACAAAACAAATGCCGTTCTACATTTGCAGTAAACCCTGTGTTAGACGTTCTACTGGCGTTCCATATTTCTCCTTCCACGAAGAAAACAGATTATAAGTATCTCAAAGCGTTCTTCAAGTTATTGCTCGATCACGCCAAAATTGACAGCGGTGAAGTCCGGGTCTCTATGATGACGTATTCTTGGAAAGCAGAAGTGATTTATTCCTTAGACACCTTCAAATCTCATAAGGAAGTGGTGACAGCAATAGATAACATAAGCTCCCGGTACAAGTCGAACTATGTCCACACGGCATCGGCATTGGAGACGATTCTGGCACGTATATTTACTCGTCAGGAAGGTTCGCGGCAGGACGCGGCGCATCTGGTGTATTTTATCATGGACTCCCGAAGCAACATTGACCAAGGGCGGGTACCTAGTGTGGCCAGACGGTTACACGAGCTAGAAATAACTGTTTACGCAATCGGTGTTGGGGCTGCGGACAAATATGAGCTTCAGACAATAGCCAGTAAACAGGGGTCCCATTTTATACAGCAAGTCGGTTCTTATGACAAATTGTTATCTATCACCGGACCTGTGACCGAACGGGTCTTCGCCTGTGAGTATGTAATATTTTATATCGTCCATCTTCTATGTGTGGTTAAAGGAATCGCTCTACGCCTTAACATAACGCCAGGAAGCAGCGTGATGATTAACACGGTGATGGATTTAACCTGACTATAACAGATACTTCTCTAGCTTAGTGATGGCACAAACGAGTATTATGAAATGGTGTTGGGGTCAATGGTCATACGTACCGCTTCATCCCATAACCTAACATATTTTTTATTGCATAGACACATTTAGTCATGTTGCCACATGAACAGGTACAATAAAAGCGTACCTGAGATACAACACATATCACGAATAGTTAGATTCTTGGTATGTGCTTTAGAATAGGTTTACCAGAAGACTATTCTGTGAAGTCATATGACGCTTCAGTATGTCGGCACCTCTTCCCACTTCCCTTATATGTGTTGTAATCAGTATATAAACCGATACTAATATTTGACGTTAGTTTGTAGAATGGATAGCAATAAACCTATTTATAGATTTGAAACTCTCCTTTGGTAATGTGGTTTGAATGGACAAGTCCATACCTGTCATGAGCCTGTTCCATGTTGAGTCTTCATTGGATGCTTTACAGACAATTTTCTGTCCTTGTAAATGTATCGACTTGCTGCCGTTCTTTGAACCATATTAAATGATATATAACATAACTGATATATATGTGTTATCCTGGATAAACCGTGTATGTTTGTGTTCCCATGAAATCAACATGGAGTATCTTTGTGGAATTAAGGTGATAAGTTGAAGCATATCAGGGGGAGCCTTTTTGTGGATAAAACTGGTGATTGTTAACTTCCCAAGTCGGGACAAAAGTAAGGAATGGGAACAAATGATGTATATATTTGAGCTTGCCTGATTCTCACCAAACAGGCAACTTCTTGTTGCAGACACGAACTAAATGTACAGCAGGTGTGGTTAACGTTCATCCAATATGCGCATGCCCTATTACAATGCACAGCTGAATGGTTGGAGATGATTGTACCAACCCTACACATATTTGGCTGTATCGTATCCTGCTGAAAGCTGGAACCCACAACTCATATCAAGATAAAAAACAGATCTATTTGACTGGGGCAGGCAGTATCTTCAAGCTGATTGCCTGGACTGTTTTCAGATTAGAAAGTGGAAGCGAACATTTAATATCATCCAACCAACATTGTTTTATAATACTAATACATAGTATAATTGAACTAAATCAATATTGTATATTTATGTACGTATATACCAACCGTTGTCAACTGTCTAACACCAGCAATGACACCTGTATATTATTGCACCTGATTGTATAACACCTAACTTTGGTTCACAAGCACATCTCATGGTATTGTAGCATCACTTATCTCGTTTTCCTATATTCGAGACACATCCACACTGCACTGCTGTTTAATTTCCATGTTGTGTACATCGTACCTTATATATTATAACTCCAATGTATAATTAAAATTTCTGATTTGAGTTCGAATGTTCCAGTTTTCCAGTAACTTCTAAAGTCCTCTCTCTCTCGAAATCATGAAAACTTTATATACGAAGCCTCCAGGCATATCATGTCAGCAATATATTTCATATTCTGTTTAAAAAAAATGAAAACAAAGTATAAATAACGTGTTAACGCCTCGCCTTATTTTCTTTGTAATCGCGTTATGTTCGTATCATCATTTGTACAATTATTGTTGACAATTTTACCTCAGTGAGCGGAAGAACTCCCAGGCCCCCACCCGGTGGTGATGTCTCCATCAGTATGTATTAAATAAAAAGAATAACAAGCATATTATTATGCCGCTTGGAACGTACTCTCTGGTTCTGATGTTTGATACCTTTACCGATATTTGACCACTGTGTTTTACGAGGGACTACGTATGTTCCCAGTCAGAATACTTGCTCTTCCTATATTCGTATAGTTTTGGTATTTCTTAACATTCTCAGTAATTTCCGAGTGATTTTCTCTCGATTATTCTATGCTTTCTTGATTTCCCATACAATGATTGTGTTGGTATTTTTTAAGCGGTTAATGCGAAGTTTCACCACTATCTATCTCAGTACTTTCACTTTCGGTTGCTCCTTAAAAGCTTTCTAATCAGCGTTTTAATTTTTCCGGCTCAATGCTACTGGCAACGCTTCGATCAGTGAACATTGTGTTGAACATCCATCATTCAGTGTTTGCGTCTTTATTTAGTTCAAAGGTGTTCCCATGCTAAGGCAGACATAGTTATCGTTCTTGATGCCTCCACCAGTGTAACAGAGATCAACTTCCAACTCCAGTTGGCATTTATCCAAGATTTGATGAAACAGGCTGATATTGACAATGGTAACGTGCGGGTGGGCCTGTTGACGTACAGTACGGATGTCTACATTCAGTTCCATCTGAACGAGTATACCACTAAAGATGCTCTAGTCAGGGCAATTTCGAACGTTCCTTACAATTACGGTAGCACGAACACTGCCGATGGTCTGAAGACGATGCGGGTCAATATGTTTACGGACCGTAACGGCGACCGACCTGGGGTACCAAACATTGCCATTGTCATGACGGATGGTGTCTCAAATATCAACTCTCGTCGCACCATCCCTGAGGCTGACTTGTCGCGAGACGCTGGAATTATCGTCTACGCTATTGGCATCGGGCTTGCTGATACGAGGGAGTTAGATGGAATAGCAAATAAACCGCTGAAGGACTACCAGTTCAACGTAGAGGATTTCAGCGCCTTACAAGAAATTGATCAGAAAATATTTATCTCCATTTGTGAACGTAAGTTTCATATACATATAGCAATGCACTGTAGCTCATCGCATTTTTGCTATAAAGCATAAAAGACGTTTATTCACTCTTTCTGTTTCAACTAAAACAAGCATAATTTGCCAGCAGTGGTGTTAAAGCTGGGCATAGCATAAGTTATAACTTAGCACGCGTTCACGAAACAAACAACAACTTTTATGCCCACACACCTTTGTTTGTTTTGTGTTAGGACTCTCAATGAATCATATTGGTCTGTCACCCGCCCATCTATAATGCTCCGCCCATCTATAATGATCCGCCAATCTATAATGCACATCCGTCTTCTTCCAGTCCAAGCAGTGAAGCCTCCCCCACCACAACCCACTAGTCAGACAGGTAAGCCAAAGAATTTACGCGTCATGCATCTACCGGCACAACCGCTTCAGATCACAATATGGACTCATTACTTCATGTAGGGATCAGTTATCGATGTAATTTATTCTACAGCTGGAGAGTTCTTGGTCTATGCCCAGAACTTGGTTATGAAGTCATGTGGCTGTGCCAGTATGTCGGCACCTCTTCCCACTTCCCTTATATGTGTTGTAATTTTTACCTGTATATGGCGAGATTTTGCTGGTGGACGTTTCGTCCCCGAGGCCCGCCCCCTGTACAAACCTTTTGGTTGGTGATATTTGTTGGCATTTGTGGGAAGTTGATGCTGGGTCGACATCGGGCCTAGTCTTTTGTATTAAATACCGTCATTTTCATCGGACGTCGATACAGCTCACCAATCCCCAGTGTACGAGTTGTCACAGCGAAACAGCTCACCAATTACCAATATATGAGTTGTCAGAGCATTTCCATCATAGCTTCTCTAGATTTGTATCTAATACCGCTTATGCCGGTGCTAGGGGCCGTGTGGTCATATCATCCAAGTTGCCACATGAACAGGTACAATAAAAGCGTACCTGAGATACAACACGTATCACGAATCGTTAGATTCTTGGTATGTGCTTTAGAATAGGTTAACCGGAAGACTATCCTGTGAAGTCATGTGGCTCTGCCAGTATGTCGGCACCTCTTCCCGCTTCCCTTATATGCGTTGTAATTGTAAGCAGTATCGTGATCCTTACATGAAGTAAGAAGTAAGAAACGAAGAAAACATACACTAACTGATTAGTATACCGAATTTCTTCTACCACTGGGACTATCGATACTAGAGGAGACTAAGGACGATTTTGTTCTACCAATTTGTATTTGTTTATCGCAGCTGTGTGCTTCTACTTGATTTGTATACACCATTTTCGAATGCTGTATTTGTGCAAATTTATTTATCTACGATAAAAAGAATTCTAGTCGTTTACCCAAAATGCTTGTGGTTCTTAGGTTAGCTTCCTGACGTTGACATCCATTTTTGTTCCAGGATGTTCCTCGTCAAAGGCGGACATCGTGTTTGTTGTGGACGCCTCCACCAGCGTTACAGAACTCAATTTTCAGCTCCAGTTGGCTTTTGTGCAAGACCTACTAAAGCCGGCGGATATTGATAACGGGAACGTTCGTGTTGGTCTGTTGACCTACAGCACCGATGTCTACATTCAATTTCACTTGAATCAATACAGCACCAAGTCGGAGCTCCTGCGAGCCATAGGCAACGTGCCATACAACTATGGCAGCACCAATACCGCCGATGGTCTTAAAACTATGCGGACGGCCATGTTCACGAGAGGAAATGGCGATCGCCCTGATGTTCCTAATATTGCCGTCGTTCTGACCGATGGCGTATCCAATATCAATTCACGGCGCACCATCCCCGAGGCCGACCTATCTCGTGATGCTGGCGTCACAGTTTACGCCATTGGTGTTGCCCTTAAAGATACACGGGAGTTAGATGGAATAGCCAATAAGCCCTTGGACAGTTACCGTTTCAACGTCGAAGATTTTGCTGCCTTACAAGATATTGACCAACAGATATATTCATCTATTTGTGTTGGTTAGTGTTTTATTTTCAAATCAATATAAAGGGGAGTTAATCAACATTTCTTTCATTCGAATAATTACAAAGTTATTAACCTTTGAACTTTGAATTCCAGGATCTGTTTTGTCTTAGAAAATGATATGTCATTTCCAATGTATTCATTTTGTAAACGAAGCTTTGTATAGAATCATATGGCTGAACGGTAAGTAGAATTATTGAAATTATTTACCCTTGCTTCCAAAATCTCGATTTTTTTTAATTTTGTCGCTTCATTCCCTGCTGAAATGATTTTCGTGGCTTTTAGAAAGCTAGAATAAAATATTTTGCATGGAAAAGTTAGTGAGTCAGTTTCCGCTGCTACTCCCCGGCTGTTTTTGCTAAGAAAATGCTTTTATCATTTTGGAATGTCTTGAAATTGAAAATAGCTGTTACAGCTTGCTTACAGAAATGTTTTGAATGTAACTTTTTTTCACTTCATGTTGCGTTCTAAATTTACATAATTTACGTTGAAAATTGTATACAAAAAAAATAAAATCAAACCTACTTCATCTACCTGAGAATTTAAAAAACTTATGTCAATTGTTTCTCAGAAATATCACAAAGAGATCTTGATCTCGGCATGTTCTATTGGTGGATATTTCTTAAATAACTATTGTGATATCCATTTCTGAATTTCTGTGAAAACAAATATGAAATTATTGTCTTTCTGTTTCAATTGTTGGATATTGGCCATCTTACCAGTAAATACAATTCTGAATTTGAATGAAACTAAAATGAAATTATTGAATTATGACTGGCATGAATTATATGCCCTATTGTTTTATGAGATATCCCGATTTAAACCTTCTTAATATGTCTCATAAACCTACTAGAACTTCCTCCAGATATCAATAGGTGTGTTTGACCTTTGACCTATTCATGTTTCAGTGGCTCCAACGCCAGTCGTTTCTCAACCTGGTGGTAAGTATAACGGGGTTTTCGTAGTATTAAGCTTGCTTCCTTTTGGTCGGTAAGTCGTATATCGTTCCTCTCTCACCTCCGACTGTTCTCTCTCCTGTTTCATCGAACTTTTCCTGGGCTTACTTCCTGGCCACCGTTCTCTTTCCTGCATCGCTTGGCTTGATACTGTCAATATAGAACAACTGTCGTTGTTTATTTCCTGCTCGAAATGTCAGTTACCCATAGAAACATTTGCATCGCAGCCATCCCTGTTTGGATTTTCACTATCAATGTCCACGCATTCAACAGTAAATTGCCCCCTTTGCCTCATTTCGTAGTCTGTAGTTTCCCAGTAGCTTATGTTGAAGCTGATTCTCTGTATACTTCATAGTTTGACCGTATTTACTTGGCGTTATATGGTGCCAACAGGGTACTGTACCCACACTTGCAAATGTATATACCTCCCAGTTGTATGCGTTCCTCATTCGCAAAGGGTCTATATTTGGGCAATATCTTTTGTCAATAACCCCGTATTTTGTGGCTAACTTAATATTTCTTCCTCAATCGGCATGTGTTCATAGTCTATCTTTCGTAGTTTTATACATCGGGCGCACGATTATATTGGCCCGTCTATTTAAATTGCGCATCTCTATAGTAGGCCTATATGCCATTTTAGTGGTGCCAAGTCTCGTTTTAGAGGTGCCAACTCTCACACTGCTTATATTTGCTACATCGGCAATCGTATGGTCTAATTTAGATTTACGTGACTTGTAGGACTTCTCTACATGTTACTGGAAGCTTGCGCTCTAATCGAGCTGGACACATCACCGTACGTCTGTATTCTGAGCCGTGCCATTGCACATCCCTGTATCAATTCCATATAGCTATCCATATCCATTACCTAGTATGTGATATATGTATCTAAAGAATCAAGTCTGCCACAGACGTACACACACGTATTCATATATGTTCGTTTCAACGAGCTTTGGTATTTCTGGAAGAAAGAATGCAAAATGTAGCATGTCCTTCTATTTACCCATTCCTGGTCGCCTGCACATGTGTTGTTGATATCACCTGAAAAATGAAAACACGGAATGTCACAAATGTCTGTTTTCCCTATTCTCTTTGGTGCTGCTATTTTAACAAATATTTATTGTGATATAGCGGATTTCCCAAAACGATATTTATTGCACTTTGTGAGATATTTAGTTATGCATATGTTAAGAATACTTCACAAGCGTTGTTGCTCTACAGCGTGCATTGTAGATGAGCTTAATTTAATTGTCATGTAAAATACGCAAGAAGCATAGCCTAGCATGACCCAGAGCGATATATTGTCATATTTATGCTACAGAATGAGCGTCGTGCGAAGTATGACATGGCCGTAAGTTAGGTCTGAAGTGGAATAATACATTTATGTATCTAGATGACTGGCTTTGGTGCAGGGCCGTCTCGCTTTATTGCTGGAAGTGGTGGCTATATAGACTTACTTCTACATGTATATTTATCTCCTGCACAAATATCTGCATAGCTGATGCATGACTGCGCATAGGCTCAAGCTTTGGCACCCTTTGCTCTTGACAGTGTGTACAACATCGCGTGCGGATATGGTCATCGTCGTGGACGCCTCCACCAGTGTGACAGAGCTCAACTTCCAGCTTCAGTTAGCCTTTGTCCAAGACTTGATGAAACCCGCAGACATCGATAACGGTAATGTCCGAGTGGGCCTGTTGACCTACAGTACGGATGTCTACGTACAGTTTCATCTGAACGAGTACAGAAACAAGGATGCATTGATCAGGGCCATTGCAAACGTACCGTACAATTACGGAAGTACAAACACGGCCGACGGTTTGAAGACCATGCATTCCGAGATGTTCACCAGACGCAACGGAGATCGACCGGACGTGCCAAACATTGCTATAATCCTGACCGATGGTGTCTCTAACATCAACTCAAGACGTACCATTCCCGAAGCAGACCAGGCAAGGAAGCTTGGAATTACTGTATATGCCGTTGGTATCGGCATTCAAGACACCCGTGAGCTGGACGGAATAGCCAACAGGCCATTGGATAAATACAGATGGAACGTAGAAGATTTTGCCGCACTGCAAGATCTGGACAAGCAGATTTATAACTCGATCTGTATAGGTATGATATTCAGGTCAATTATTGATCACCTATTTAAAAAACACACAATAAAAGTTTTACCGAAGTGAGTGTTGTTTCAGGGTATTTGGAAAAATGCTGAAAAGGGTATGCCTGAAGATAATGGCATTTGCACATGGGGTGCAATTGTTTCTTGGTCTTGTGTAAATGTACGTGAAAGTACTGAGAGTGGAAGCATGAAACCCAACATTGAAGTGAAAACTTGCCATTAGGCCATGTCACTTTCGGTCAATCTGAAATCTACACAATATGAAATAAACTGAAAAAGGAATGTTACCATACAATGGGCGTTTCAGTTTTAACCGAATAGTTGACAACGAATTTTAAGCAATTTACCAAATTAATCTGTCTGATACATTTGAGAAATTGCTTAATATTCATTGTCATCTATTACCAATATTGTATAGTATCATTTCTTTTTCTGTATTTACAGGAGCTTATTCCATATTGCGTATAATTTAGACTGACCAAAGTGACACAACCTAATTGTAAAGTTTCCACTTTATGAGTGGGCTTTCGTGCTTTCATTCCCAGTATTTAATATTCAAGTCCAAGAACCAATTCCACTGTACATAAAGTGTCAGTATCTTCAGGAATGAGCTTTTCAGCATTTTCCAAAATATTCGACAACAACAACAACAACAAAACAACAACAAAAACACTCATTTTCCTAAAACCCTAACAATAGTTTCGTGGATTTTGGTCGAATAAACGAAACATATTAGCTACAATTAGGTAATGTGAAAATTTGAAAAATGATAAAAGCTGCAAAACTGTTTTTTATATCTTTCTGGGCAAATTTCCCCCACTCGTTATTGAGGTGTAGTACTTACTTCAGACCTACTGAAATATCGAGATATGTGTCTCAAAAGGGAGTCGATCACGTTCACTTTTAAACTCTCATTAATAACTAAGGTAAGACAAATCGTGTGTACTGTACTATATATGGAATATACTGTATGTAGAAATATTGCGTAATTTGTGTATGGAATCTGTATTATTGGATTAGTAGGGAAGAAGGGGCCGTTTTCGTGTTTAAATTTGATTAGACTGATTTCCCAAGGTCAAATGTTCTTTAATTTACCACCAAAAAAAACAGAATTTATATAATTGTTGTGAAATGTGAAATAAAATTGGGATGTTTTCATGCTTTTGTTTAAGCGGCATCGAATTATCAGATAAATGAAACCTATTAAGCCCTATCTAGGAGAGGTAATGGTGGAGAATTGGGATGGAAGTGAAAAGATATTCTTGGGTATCATCTCCAAGGCATCTGTAAGCCTGCCTTGCTGCTGGAATTGAATTGGTATGAATTTTGTGAGACCAAATCGATAACCTCTAGCCTAGAGAGCACCCTTCATCACCCGACCATTGAATATGGCAGGCCCACCTTATCGTCGGACATATTTCACTTTGGAGGGGCTGATCAATAGCTATAAATGGATCTTTTGTGTCAGATATGAATATTTGTTTACTTTTATCCTAATGTGATATGTCTGGATAATTCTGAAAATCCTTATGTTATAGCCCCATATACTGAGAAAAAAATTGTGTTGAAGCCATTTTAGTTCCCGAATTGTGTTGAAAATAACACAAATTGTGTTAACATGAACACCAATTTGTGTTTAAATCAACACGATTTTGTGTAGATATGTTGATTTAACACAAAGTGGTGTTGATTCCCAACACAACATATTTGTGTTGAAGCCTATTTTATCACAAAATTGTGTTGAAAACAACACAACTTTTTTCGCAGTGTAGGCGCATGGATATGAACGTGATCTGCTCCCTTAAACAACTTTGAAAATCGCCCATCAACACTGTTTTATCTGCAAAGATTTCAATAGCCTACCCATGAGCATCCCTTATAAATTGTTTTGAAACTTTTTTAAATCCTGAGATAAATATCTCCTGCTAATGGCAAATTACGATGGTATAGCATTCCAGAGCTCTGGTACTACTTTTCGTAATTGAACTACTTTTCGTAACTAAGAGTCGATTGACTGCCATGTGTTAATTCTCCAAGAAGTTCAAATGTACGGCTACAAACAAAGCGTGACTGACATGTATTATATACTTCAGATAACGATTTGTAAATTCATAATGATCGAAGAATACTTATCAGTGATAAGGATTTCACATGTAGAACATCAGGCCGCCTTGCTGCCGTCTTTCAAAGTTGTCGTTCGCTTTTCTCTGGCACGAAACAATTTTTATTTCATATCTGTTTGAAATTGGTGATAACGGTCGAGCGCAAGATAGCTTTCGACTAAGGACGCGAAAAAACCTATTTATACCAATTCTACTTTCAAAATCCAGTCTTTTACACCATTCCCCACAAAAAAAGCAAAACAACTCAACACCGACGTCAACTCAGGACCGATATTCAGGAGCCAGCGCTCGACCTTCATAATTTCGTTCCTCTAAACTCGAAACAGGTCATTTATATCATTATTAGTATCAAATCTCAAGGAGCCATAAACTACCAATCTAAACAGTTTCTAGTTTTCCACAATGCTAACAGAAAAATACTCATCCGACCCTAAGATATTACAAAGAACGTCACAGACACCTATTTATGTAACTGGATATTCCAGTCAATATATCCTTAACATTTTGTGGATACCCGTTGAAACTTCAGTTTGTCACATATTATTTTATGACAGATGGTATGTTTGAAGCAACAGGAACGCAACTTAGCTGGGTGGTACTTAGATGGTTCGAGGCGATATGACTGAAATATTGTTGAAAGCGCCGTTAAATCCTATTCACTCACTCGCTCTTGTCCGGGTTTATTTCTGGATAATCCATTTTTCTTTTCAGCCGCACCGACGCCCAAGCCAACGCCTAAACCAACACCCAAGCCGACTCCACCGCCTACTCCTGCCCCAGTAATTACAGGTGACATATGCCTAGAAATAATCCCTACCTGTCATATAATAATCCGTGCGCAAAATCAGTAATTGTCGAGTCCGTATTGATGATCTTAATCATGTTGATGAACATCGGTATAATATATTTAAATCTTAAAAGGATTAACTCTAACATATGCTTCATGTATACATATACTATATTATCGCTGCATGTACACATGCATGTACCGTTACATTGATAGATATTCTCATTACTGATACACGAATGCGACGAGGTTCAAGCTTTGATACCCTTTGATTTGACAGACTGTACATCGTCACGTGCGGATATGGTCATCGTCGTGGACGCCTCGACGAGTGTGACAGAACTCAACTTCCAGCTTCAGTTAGCCTTTGTCCAAGATTTGATGAAACCTGCTGATATTGACAATGGTAACGTTCGTGTGGGCCTGTTGACGTACAGTACGGATGTCTATATTCAGTTTCATCTGAACGAATACAGAAATAAGGATGCATTGATCAGGGCCATTGCCAACGTTCCATATAATTACGGAAGTACAAACACGGCCGATGGCTTAAAGACCATGCATTCAGAGATGTTCACCAGACGGAACGGCGATCGCCCAGACGTCCAAAACATTGCTATAATCCTGACCGATGGTGTCTCCAACATTAACTCGAGACGTACCATTCCCGAAGCAGACAATGCACGAACGAAAGGAATTACTGTATATGCCGTTGGTATCGGCATTCAAGACACCCGTGAACTGGATGGAATAGCCAACAGGCCATTGGATAAATACAGATGGAACGTAGAAGACTTTGCCGCACTGCAAGATCTCGACAAGCAGATTTATAACTCAATCTGCATAGGTATGATATTCAGGTCAGAGTGTGATCACTTATTCAAAAAACTTGAATCAGAAACAGGTTTCGGGGATGTGGTTGAATAAAAGGCACCATCGATGCTCACTGAACTGTCCGAATTATCGCTTCTTCAAAATCTGATAGCCCACCCAAACAAACGTAAAAATTACAATCAAACCGGGTAAAAAAATTTAAAATTACCACATTCGGCACAATATAAAACTATACAGAGGCGAATTTAGCATCTTTCCGGGCACATTTTTCCCATGTTTCTCACTCATTTGTGAGATGTTGAAATTATTTCCGACCTGCTGGAATATCGATATACATATTACTTAGTGCAGAAGTAGAGTGACTTCGAAATTATAACCGAGAAAAAAAAGCATTTTTTTGACTGTCCAATATACATGTTTTGAGATGGTGAAAACATCAGGCTGAAACTTTCATTAATGTGAACCGGTGTGAAAGAAACGCTGGTCCCTCACTGACATCTGAAAAGGATCACTTGTATATCAGGGCCCGTCCTAGTTAAAGGATAGGAGACCGGACACTGGTTTGGGGGGCTACCGTTTCTTTCATACTGGTCCTAGTTTTCTGCATTTGCTAATAAAAATACTCATTAAGATGACAGGTTATTCGTTATAGAAACCCATTTAAGTAACTGGATATTCCAACCAATACGTATTAACTTTTCCTGCATACTCGACGAAACTTCCGACTTAACCCTACATAATTTTCTACCATTGATGGCATGATCTGGGTTAAATTTTGGATAACAAATTTGTCTTTTCAGTACCACCGACGCCGAAGCCAACGCCTAAACCAACACCCAAGCCGACTCCACCGCCTACTCCTGCCCCAGTAATTACAGGTGACATATGCCTAGAAATAATCCCTACCTGTCATATAATAATCCGTGCGCAAAGTCAGTAATTGTCGAGTCCGTATTGATGATCTTAATCATGTTGATGAACATCAGTATAATATATTTAAATCGTAAAAGGATTAACTCTAACATATGCTTCATGTATACATATACTATATTATCGCTGCATGTACACATGCATGTGCCGTTACCTTGATAGATATTCTCATTACTGATACATGACTGCGACGAGGTACAAGCTTTGATACCCTTTGATTTGACAGACTGTACATCGTCACGTGCGGATATGGTCATCGTCGTGGACGCCTCGACGAGTGTGACAGAACTCAACTTCCAGCTTCAGTTAGCCTTTGTCCAAGATTTGATGAAACCTGCTGATATTGACAATGGTAACGTTCGTGTGGGCCTGTTGACATACAGTACGGATGTCTATATTCAGTTTCATCTGAACGAATACAGAAATAAGGATGCATTAATCAGGGCCATTGCCAACGTACCATATAATTACGGAAGTACAAACACGGCCGACGGCTTGAAGACCATGCATTCAGAGATGTTCACCAGACGGAACGGCGATCGCCCAGACGTCCAAAACATTGCTATAATCCTGACCGATGGTGTCTCCAACATTAACTCGAGACGTACCATTCCCGAAGCAGACAATGCACGAACGAAAGGAATTACTGTATATGCCGTTGGTATCGGTATTCAAGACACCCGTGAGCTGGATGGAATAGCCAACAGGCCATTGGATAAATACAGATGGAACGTAGAAGACTTTGCCGCACTGCAAGATCTCGACAAACAGATTTATAACTCAATCTGCATAGGTATGATATTCAGGTCAGAGTGTGATCACTTATTCAAAAAACTTGAATCAGAAACAGGTTTCGGGGATCTGGTTGAATAAAAGGCACCATCGATGCTCACTGAACTGTCCGAATTATCGCTCCTTCAAAATCTGATAGCCCACCCAAACAAACGTAAAAATTACAATCAAGCCGGGTAAAAAAATTTAAAATTACCACATTCGGCACAATATAAAACTATACAGAGGCGAATTTAGCATCTTTTCGGGCACATTTTTCCCATGTTTCTCACTCATTTGTGAGATGTTGAAATTACTTCCAACCTGCTGGAATATCGATATACATATTACTTAGTGCAGAAGTAGAGTGACTTCGAAATTATAACCGAGAAAAAAAGCATTTTTTTGACTGTCCAATATACATGTTTTGAGATGGTGAAAACAGCAGGCTGAAACTTTCATTAATGTGAACCGGTGTGAAAGAAACGCTGGTCCCTCATTGACATCTGAAAAGGATCACTTGTATATCAGGGCCCGTCCTAGTTAAAGGATAGGAGACCGGACACTGGTTTGGGGGGCTACCGTTTCTTTCATACTGGTCCTAGTTTTCTACATTTGCTAAGAAAAATACTCATTAAGATGACAGGTTATTCGTTATAGAAACCCATTTAAGTAACTGGATATTCCAACCAATACGTATTAACTTTTCCTGCATACTCGACGAAACTTCCGACTTTACCCTACATAATTTTCTACCGTTGATGGCATGGTCTGGGTTAAATTTTGGATAACAAATTTGTCTTTTCAGTACCACCGACGCCGAAGCCAACGCCTAAACCAACACCCAAGCCGACTCCACCGCCTACTCCTGCCCCAGTAATTACAGGTGACATATGCCTAGAAATAATCCCTATCTGTCATATAATATTCCGTGCGCAAAATCAGTAATTGTCGAGTCCGTATTGATGATCTTAATCATGTTGATGAACATCGGTATAATATATTTAAATCGTAAAAGGATTAACTCTAACATATGCTTCATGTATACATATACTATATTATCGCTGCATGTACACATGCATGTGCCGTTACCTTGATAGATATTCTCATTACTGATACATGACTGCGACGAGGTTCAAGCTTTGATACCCTTTGATTTGACAGACTGTACATCGTCACGTGCGGATATGGTCATCGTCGTGGACGCCTCGACGAGTGTGACAGAACTCAACTTCCAGCTTCAGTTAGCCTTTGTCCAAGATTTGATGAAACCTGCTGATATTGACAATGGTAACGTTCGTGTGGGCCTGTTGACGTACAGTACGGATGTCTATATTCAGTTTCATCTGAACGAATACAGAAATAAGGATGCATTAATCAGGGCCATTGCCAACGTACCATATAATTACGGAAGTACAAACACGGCCGACGGCTTGAAGACCATGCATTCAGAGATGTTCACCAGACGGAACGGCGATCGCCCAGACGTCCAAAACATTGCTATAATCCTGACCGATGGTGTCTCCAACATTAACTCGAGACGTACCATTCCCGAAGCAGACAATGCACGAACGAAAGGAATTACTGTATATGCCGTTGGTATCGGCATTCAAGACACCCGTGAGCTGGATGGAATAGCCAACAGGCCATTGGACAAATACAGATGGAATGTAGAAGACTTTGCCGCACTGCAAGATCTCGACAAGCAGATTTATAACTCGATCTGCATAGGTATGATATTTAGCTCAGGCCGTGATCAATTATTCAGACACCATGATTGGACTACTGAACGGCCCGAATGATGTCTTCTTCAAAACCTGATAACACATCCGATCAGACGTAATATCTACTAGTAGATGAGGAGAAAATTTGAATCTCCCATATCCGGCAAATGATAAAAACTGCAGAAACGCATTAACAGCTTTCTTATCAAAGTTTCCCCAAGTTGCTCCTTCTTTTGTGAGATGTAGAACTTATATTCCAACCAATATGAATCAATTTCCCTACATGCCCGTTGAAACTCTTCAGCTTTGTCCCTATATACTCCTCTAGGGTTGATAGCAATGACTGGTTGAAATTGTGGATAACCAATTTATTATTTTCAGTCGCCCCGACGCCGAAGCCGACGCCACCTCCCACACCTGCCCCAGCTATTACAGGTGGAGTATACTTAAAAATAATATCTACGTATATCTATCTCTCCAATAGCTTTTGTTTGTATACAAGGCGGAGTCCGTATTTATGATCTCAATCTGACTTCACTTACATCAGAATGTAGATAACATCTTCCAAACCCGGCGAATAAGCTTGTTATCCGAGTTCTTATACTCAGATGGCCCATTTTGCGTGTGACAAAAGTATTTAATGAACAACATTTAAAAGTATGTCGTTGTAAATTCGAACGTTTTGCTGGCTTTACAGTTTGGATAGTGAATGAGGAGACATAGTTTGACCAAGACCCAGAATTGAACGTTTCACTCGATGACTTGGGCCGTTGTTCATGTATACTTATGCAATTTTCCGCTACATATATGCATGTTTGTATCTTTACTTGCATAAACATCCACATTCTGATGCATGACTCCGAGATTTGGTTCAAGCCTTTGCACCCTTTCATTTTGGCAGACTGCACCTCGTCACGCGCGGACATGGTCATCGTCGTGGACGCATCGACTAGTGTGACAGAACTCAACTTCCAGCTTCAGTTAGCCTTTGTCCAAGATTTGATGAAACCTGCTGATATTGACAATGGTAACGTTCGTGTGGGCCTGTTGACGTACAGTACGGATGTCTATATTCAGTTTCATCTGAACGAATACAGAAATAAGGATGCATTAATCAGGGCCATTGCCAACGTACCATATAATTACGGAAGTACAAACACGGCCGACGGCTTGAAGACCATGCATTCAGAGATGTTCACCAGACGGAACGGCGATCGCCCAGACGTCCAAAACATTGCTATAATCCTGACCGATGGTGTCTCCAACATTAACTCGAGACGTACCATTTCCGAAGCAGACAATGCACGAACGAAAGGAATTACTGTATATGCCGTTGGTATCGGTATTCAAGACACCCGTGAACTGGATGGAATAGCCAACAGGCCATTGGATAAATACAGATGGAACGTAGAAGACTTTGCCGCACTGCAAGATCTCGACAAACAGATTTATAACTCAATCTGCATAGGTATGATATTCAGGTCAGAGTGTGATCACTTATTCAAAAAACTTGAATCAGAAACAGGTTTCGGGGATCTGGTTGAATAAAAGGCACCATCGATGCTTACTGAACTGTCCGAATTATCGCTTCTTCAAAATCTGATAGCCCACCCAAACAAACGTAAAAATTACAATCAAGCGGGGTAAAAAAAAATTAAAATTACCACATTCGGCACAATATAAAACTATACAGAGGCGAATTTAGCATCTTTCCGGGCACATTTTTCCCATGTTTCTCACTCATTTGTGAGATGTTGAAATTATTTCCGACCTGCTGGAATATCGATATACATATTACTTAGTGCAGAAGTAGAGTGACTTCGAAATTATAACCGAGAAAAAAAGCATTTTTTTGACTGTCCAATATACATGTTTTGAGATGGTGAAAACAACAGGCTGAAACTTTCATTAATGTGAACCGGTGTGAAAGAAACGCTGGTCCCTCACTGACATCTGAAAAGGATCACTTGTATATCAGGGCACGTCCTAGTTAAAGGATAGGAGACCGGACACTGGTTTGGGGGGCTACCGTTTCTTTCATACTGGTCCTAGTTTTCTGCATTTGCTAATAAAAATACTCATTAAGATGACAGGTTATTCGTTATAGAAACCCATTTAAGTAACTGAATATTCCAACCAATACGTATTAACTTTTCCTGCATACTCGACGAAACTTCCGACTTTACCCTACATAATTTTCTACCGTTGATGGCATGATCTGGGTTAAATTTTGGATAACAAATTTGTCTTTTCAGTACCACCGACGCCGAAGCCAACGCCTAAACCAACACTCAAGCCGACTCCACCGCCTACTCCTGCCCCAGTAATTACAGGTGACATATGCCTAGAAATAATCCCTACCTGTCATATAATAATCCGTGCGCAAAATCAGTTATTGTCGAGTCCGTATTGATGATCTTAATCATGTTGATGAACATCGGTATAATATATTTAAATCGTAAAAGGATTAACTCTAACATATGCTTCATGTATACATATACTATATTATCGCTGCATGTACACATGCATGTGCCGTTACCTTGATAGATATTCTCATTACTGATACATGACTGCGACGAGGTACAAGCTTTGATACCCTTTGATTTGACAGACTGTACATCGTCACGTGCGGATATGGTCATCGTCGTGGACGCCTCGACGAGTGTGACAGAACTCAACTTCCAGCTTCAGTTAGCCTTTGTCCAAGATTTGATGAAACCTGCTGATATTGACAATGGTAACGTTCGTGTGGGCCTGTTGACATACAGTACGGATGTCTATATTCAGTTTCATCTGAACGAATACAGAAATAAGGATGCATTAATCAGGGCCATTGCCAACGTACCATATAATTACGGAAGTACAAACACGGCCGACGGCTTGAAGACCATGCATTCAGAGATGTTCACCAGACGGAACGGCGATCGCCCAGACGTCCAAAACATTGCTATAATCCTGACCGATGGTGTCTCCAACATTAACTCGAGACGTACCATTCCCGAAGCAGACAATGCACGAACGAAAGGAATTACTGTATATGCCGTTGGTATCGGTATTCAAGACACCCGTGAACTGGATGGAATAGCCAACAGGCCATTGGATAAATACAGATGGAACGTAGAAGACTTTGCCGCACTGCAAGATCTCGACAAGCAGATTTATAACTCAATCTGCATAGGTATGATATTCAGGTCAGAGTGTGATCACTTATTCAAAAAACTTGAATCAGAAACAGGTTTCGGGGATGTGGTTGAATAGAAGGCACCATCGATGCTCACTGGACTGTCCGAATTATCGCTTCTTCAAAATCTGATAGCCCACCCAAACAACGTAAAAATTGCAATCAAGCGGGGTAAAAAAATTTAAAATTACCACATTCGGCACAATATAAAACTATACAGAGGCGAATTTAGCATCTTTCCGGGCACATTTTCCCCATGTTTCTCACTCATTTGTGAGATGTTGAAATTATTTCCGACCTGCTGGAATATCGATATACATATTACTTAGTGCAGAAGTAGAGTGACTTCGAAATTATAACCGAGAAAAAAAGCATTTTTTTGACTGTCCAATATACATGTCTTGAGATGGTGAAAACAGCAGGCTGAAACTTTCATTAATGTGAACCGGTGTGAAAGAAACGCTGGTCCCTCACTGACATCTGAAAAGGATCACTTGTATATCAGGGCCCGTCCTAGTTAAAGGATAGGAGACCGGACACTGGTTTGGGGGGCTACCGTTTCTTTCATACTGGTCCTAGTTTTTACCCCTCGGCCAAAATTTGGCCGAAGGGTATTGTCGTCGTCATGTACGTCCGTCTGTCTGTCTGTCCGTCACACCTTTCTCGTTACCAAGATATCTTTAGAACGACTTACCCTAGGCACACCAAACTTGCAGTGCACATCCATATGCTCGTGACCCAGAACCCTATTGAATCTGGACCCGATTGGTTGGAAATTTTGGCGGCCATCTTTAATTTATGTGAAACCATCACAGCTTTCTCGTTACCAAGATATCTTTAGAACGACTTATCCTAGGCACAGCAAACTTGCACTGCACATCCATATGCTCATGACCCAGAACCCTAATGAATCTGGATCCGATTGGTTTGAAACTTTGGCGGCCATATTTAATTTATGCGAAACCATTAATCTTGTGTATCGCAGGTACCATTTCACTGTTCAGTGTGAAACTTGGTATAGTTCATCGATGCATCAAGAAACTTCAAAGGAATGACCAAATCAGTTTCCCTGATTCGGTGTAAACCTTGGAGGCCATCTTTAATTTATGCAAAATCTTTAATGATATATATCTCTGATACCATTCATGTGTTCTATATGAAACTTGGTATACAGCATCGATGTATCAAGAGACCTGCAATGTATAACCACATCAGTTCCTCAGAGTGGCGGGAAGGATGGGCAGCCATCTTTAATTTATGCGAAATCATTAATGATCGCTATCTCTGCTACCGTTCAAGTGCTCGATGTAAAATTTGATATACATCATCGATGCATCAATAGACTTACGATAAATGACAGTTCTGGTGTTTCTGATTGGGCGGAAACCTTGGTGGCCGTCTTCAATTTATGCAAAATCTTTAATGATGTATATCTTTGATACCATTTCAGTGTTCTATATGAAATTTGGTATACAGCATCGATGTATCAAGAGACTTGCAATGAATATAAACACATCAGTTCCTCTGAGTGGTGGGAAGGATGGGCGGCCATCTTTAATTTATGCAAAATCATTAATGATGTCTATCTCTGTCATTGATGCATCAAGAGACTTATGTAATGAATACCAGTTTCTCTGATTGAACGGAAACCTTAGAGGCCATTTCTAATTGCAAAATTCTTCAGAATCCGTATATTTGTCACTTGACTGCTTGGTGTTCCTGAAATCTTGGTTCATATTGAATACATTATGAATGGCTGGCGCCCAGAGCCGAGGGATTTTCAGATGCGCAGCTTCGTATCTGCATTTGCTAAGAAAAATACTCATTAAGATGACAGGTTATTCGTAAAAGAAACCCATTTAAGTAACTGGATATTCCAACCAATACGTATTAACTTTTCCTGCATACTCGACGAAACTTCCGACTTTACCCTACATAATTTTCTACCGTTGATGGCATGGTCTGGGTTAAATTTTGGATAACAAATTTGTCTTTTCAGTACCACCGACGCCGAAGCCAACGCCTAAACCAACACCCAAGCCGACTCCACCGCCTACTCCTGCCCCAGTAATTACAGGTGACATATGCCTAGAAATAATCCCTATCTGTCATATAATATTCCGTGCGCAAAATCAGTAATTGTCGAGTCCGTATTGATGATCTTAATCATGTTGATGAACATCGGTATAATATATTTAAATCGTAAAAGGATTAACTCTAACATATGCTTCAAGTATACATATACTATATTATCGCTGCATGTAAACATGCATGTGCCGTTACCTTGATAGATATTCTCATTACTGATACATGACTGCGACGAGGTTCAAGCTTTGATACCCTTTGATTTGACAGACTGTACCTCGTCACGTGCGGACATGGTCATTGTCGTGGACGCCTCCACTAGTGTGACAGAACTCAACTTCCAGCTTCAGTTAGCCTTTGTCCAAGATTTGATGAAACCTGCTGATATTGACAATGGTAACGTTCGTGTGGGCCTGTTGACGTACAGTACGGATGTCTATATTCAGTTTCATCTAAACGAATACAGAAATAAGGATGCATTAATCAGAGCCATTGCCAACGTACCATATAATTACGGAAGTACAAACACGGCCGACGGCTTGAAGACCATGCATTCAGAGATGTTCACCAGACGGAACGGCGATCGCCCAGACGTCCAAAACATTGCTATAATCCTGACCGATGGTGTCTCCAACATTAACTCGAGACGTACCATTCCCGAAGCAGACAATGCACGAACGAAAGGAATTACTGTATATGCCGTTGGTATCGGTATTCAAGACACCCGTGAACTGGATGGAATAGCCAACAGGCCATTGGATAAATATAGATGGAACGTAGAAGACTTTGCCGCACTGCAAGATCTGGACAAGCAGATTTATAACTCGATTTGTATAGGTATGATATTTAGTTCAGAGCATGATCACTTATTTAAACACAATGATTCGACAACTGTTTTTAAACGTCCGCCAAAAGGCGGACGTATCATGTGATGGCGGTTTCCGTCCGTCTGTCCGTCTTTCCGTCTGTCCGTCCCTCGTGTCTGGTCTATATCTGGGACAGTTTTCTATCTACAGTTCTCATTTTTGGTGAGTGGATACCCTATGGGGAGACGATGTGTCGCGTACCAAAATGAAGGTCGAGGTCAGAGGTCAAAGGTCACTGGCCTAAAAAACAGGAAATCACTGAAGTGTTCGTGTCCGGTCTATATCTGTGAACGTTTTCTATGCACAGTTGCAATTTTTTGTGAGTGAATACACTAGGCGAAGACGATGTGTCGCGTACCATAATTGAGGTCGAGGTCAGAGGTCAAAGGTCGCTGTTGCCTAGATCAGGAAATCATTGATCATTGACAGTTTTTTATCTACAGTTCTAATTTTTGGTGAGTGGATGCCCTAAGGGGGAACGATTTCAAATGTAGGTCAAGGTCAGAGGTCAAAGGTCAGTGTGACAGAAAAATCAGGAAATCATTAAAAATTTCTAATTTTTTGGTAGTGGATTCATTAGGGGGAAATGTAGTGTCGCATACCAAAAAATATGTCACGGTCGAAGGTCAAAGGTCAATGTGATCCAAAATCAGGAAATTATTAAAAATAACATTTTTTGTGTCAGTATATACATTAGGGGGACACGATGTGTCACTTACCAAAATGTAGGTCAAGGTCAAAGGTCAAGGTCACTGTGACCCCAAAATTGTGAAATTGTTAAACATCATGATTTTTTGAGTCCATTGAGAAATTACGGAGAGCTGTTTCGTCATGTACCGAAATTTAGATCCAGGTCAATAGCCAAGGTCACTGTGACCCCAGAATCAAGGTCAAAGGTCAATGTGACCTAAAAATCAGGAAATCATTAAAAATGACTAATTTTCGTAAGTGGATTCAAAAGGGCGAAATGAAGTGCCGCATACCAAAAATTAGGTCAAAGGTCAAAGATCACTGACCCCAAAATCAGAAAATTATTAAAAATAACAGGTTTTTGTGTCAGATACATTAGGGGGACACGCTGTGTCACATACCAAAATGTAGGTCAAGTGACCTGGTCAAAGGTCAAGGTCACTGTGACCCCAAAATCATGTAATTGTTAAAAATCATGATTTTTTGTGTCCATTGAGAAATTACGTGGAGACTATTTGTCATGTACCAAAATTTAGGTCAAGGTCAATAGTCAAGGCCTCCAGAATAAAGAAATCTGTGAAAATTACTTTTTTTGTGTCAGTAGATACATTAGGGGGACATGATGTAGCACATACCAAAATGTAGGTCAAGGCCAAACGTCGAGGTCACTGACCCCTAAAATCATGAAATTCATAAAAATCTTGATTTTTTTGTGTCCAATGATACATTGAGGGGAGGAAATTTAGGTCAAAGTCAAAGGTCAATGTTCACTGATCCCGAAATGGGAATTATTAAAAAATAACTTTTTTTTCTGCCAGTAGATACATTAGAGGGACATGTGTTTACATTCCAAAATGTGGGTCAAAGGTCAAGATCACTGTGACCCCAAAATCAATAAATCATTAAAAGTCACATTTTCATGTGCCTGTCGAAGACGAAGTCGGGTAATGCGATGTTGCGTTCTGTCCAGTCATCAATTAACATTTGTTGTCCATGAGTTATGGAATGGTACCAAACTTTGAGTATACCTTACTCGCATGGTAGAGAGGAGCCATAAATTCAAGATTCAAGATTCAAGAAGCTTTCTTTAACGTCGGTATAATAGTTAAATATAAAACATTAGCTTGTACAAGCTATTTCAAAACTAAATTTGGAGATCAATTTGTCCAAGGTCAAGGTCACAGCCCTTCAAAACTGAATCAAGTTTAGCTGACCATATGTGTTAGGCTGGAATATTCAGAGTTCTCTCCCCTACATGTATATGGCATTCGTCCTGTGGAGTTGTCTCTCATATTTGAAACAGCTACATTTAGTTAAACTTGTGAAATAAAAACCATACATTTACTAATTTAACGGGGAGAGAGGTCATTTATGAACTTCATACCTGTTTATTAACTGAAGAACAAAGGTTTACTTCATCACTTTCTTCTTCCTTCATGAAAAATTCTCTCGTCTGAAAGGAATCCATTTGCAGGAAAACTACTGTTTTCTTGTGTTTGACTATTGTCGATTTCAGTGTGGGATATGTGAGCTCTCGGCTCTTGCTTCAAGGTCAACTAGTTACCAAGAGTTGAGCTCGTTTTAGTTTATCATTCAATATAAGATGTTATATATGTTAAATTCTCAGAAGCACAAAATTGTAGGCTAGCTACCAATTGGAATCAAGGCTATTAAACAACCTTGAAATTTGGATCAATATAATTCGAGATTCACGGGCGTATATTGAAGCCCCTTGGGCTCTTGTTTTGTGATGTGGCTGAACGAAAGATACCCTCATTGCTAGCTCAACGGCCCGACTTATCGCCTCTTCAAAACCTGATACCACGTCCGATCAGACGTGATATCTACTAGTAGATGAAGTGAAATTTGAAACTCACGGTATTCGGCAAATGATAAGAACTGCAGAAACGCATTAACAGCAGTCTGGTCAAATTTTTCCCAAGTTGCTCACTCCGTTGTGAGGTGTAGAGCTCGTATTCCAACCAATATGTATTAATTTTCCTGCATGGCCTTTGAAACTTTAGCTTTTTCCCTATATTCTCCTCTACGCTTGATGACAATGACTGGTTTAAATTGTGGATAACCAACTTTTCTTTTTAAGTACCACCGACGCCGAAGCTGACGCCTAAACCAACACCCAAGCCGACGCCACCTCCCACACCTGCCCCAGTAATTACAGGTGACGTATGCCTAGAAATAATCCCTACCTGTCATATAATAATCCGTGCGCAAAATCAGTAATCTGACTTCATTTACATCAGAATGTAGATAACATCTTCCAAACCCGGTGAATAAGGTTGTGATCAGACCTCTTATACTCAGATGGCATTTTGCGTGTGGCTAAGTATTTAATGAACAACATTTAAAAGTATGTCGTTGTAAATTCGAAAGTTTTGCTGGCTTCAGAACTCGGATGACTTAGTGGACAATACAGTTTGACCAGTGATCCAGAATTGAACGTTTCATTCGATGACCTGGGCTGTTGTCCATGTATACATATGCTATTTTTCGCTAAATATGTGCATGTTTGTATCTTAACTTGCATAAACATCCACATTACTGATGCATGACTCCTCGAGTTGGTTCAAGCCTTTGCACCCTTTCATTTTGGCAGACTGTACCTCGTCACGTGCGGACATGGTCATTGTCGTGGACGCCTCCACTAGTGTGACAGAACTCAACTTCCAGCTTCAGTTAGCCTTTGTCCAAGATTTGATGAAACCTGCTGATATTGACAATGGTAACGTTCGTGTGGGCCTGTTGACGTACAGTACGGATGTCTATATTCAGTTTAATCTGAACGAATACAGAAATAAGGATGCATTAATCAGGGCCATTGCCAACGTACCATATAATTACGGAAGTACAAACACGGCCGACGGCTTGAAGACCATGCATTCAGAGATGTTCACCAGACGGAACGGCGATCGCCCAGACGTCCAAAACATTGCTATAATCCTGACCGATGGTGTCTCCAACATTAACTCGAGACGTACCATTCCCGAAGCAGACAATGCACGAACGAAAGGAATTACTGTATATGCCGTTGGTATCGGCATTCAAGACACCCGTGAGCTGGATGGAATAGCCAACAGGCCATTGGACAAATACAGATGGAATGTAGAAGACTTTGCCGCACTGCAAGATCTCGACAAGCAGATTTATAACTCGATCTGCATAGGTATGATATTTAGCTCAGGCCGTGATCAATTATTCAGACACCATGATTGGACTACTGAACGGCCCGAATGATGTCTTCTTCAAAACCTGATAACACATCCGATCAGACGTAATATCTACTAGTAGATGAGGAGAAAATTTGAATCTCCCATATCCGGCAAATGATAAAAACTGCAGAAACGCATTAACAGCTTTCTTATCAAAGTTTCCCCAAGTTGCTCCTTCTTTTGTGAGCTGTAGAACTTATATTCCAACCAATATGAATCAATTTCCCTACATGCCCGTTGAAACTTCAGCTTTGTCCCTATATACTCCTCTAGGGTTGATAGCAATGACTGGTTGAAATTGTGGATAACCAATTTATTATTTTCAGTCGCCCCGACGCCGAAGCCGACGCCACCTCCCACACCTGCCCCAGCTATTACAGGTGGAGTATACTTAAAAATAATATCTACGTATATCTATCTCTCCAATAGCTTTTGTTTGTATACAAAGCGGAGTCCGTATTTATGATCTCAATCTGACTTCACTTACATCAGAATGTAGATAACATCTTCCAAACCCGGCGAATAAGCTTGTTATCCGACTTCTTATACTCAGATGGCCCATTTTGCGTGTGACAAAGTATTTAATGAACAACATTTAAAAGTATGTCGTTGTAAATTCGAACGTTTTGCTGGCTTCACAGTTTGGATAGTGAATGAGGAGACATAGTTTGACCAAGACCCAGAATTGAACGTTTCACTCGATGACTTGGGCCGTTGTTCATGTATACTTATGCAATTTTCCGCTACATATATGCATGTTTGTATCTTTACTTGCATAAACATCCACATTCTGATGCATGACTCCGAGATTTGGTTCAAGCCTTTGCACCCTTTCATTTTGGCAGACTGTACCTCCTCACGCGCGGACATGGTCATCGTCGTGGACGCATCGACTAGTGTGACAGAACTCAACTTCCAGCTTCAGTTAGCCTTTGTCCAAGATTTGATGAAACCTGCTGATATTGACAATGGTAACGTTCGCGTGGGTCTGTTGACGTACAGTACGGATGTCTATATTCAGTTTCATCTGAACGAATACAGAAACAAGGATGCATTGATCAGGGCCATTTCCAACGTACCATATAATTACGGAAGTACAAATACGGCCGACGGCTTGAAGACCATGCATGCAGAGATGTTCACCAGACAGAACGGCGATCGCCCAGACGTCCAAAACATTGCCATAATCCTGACGGACGGTGTCTCCAACATTAACTCGAGACGTACCATTCCCGAAGCAGACAATGCACGAGCGAAAGGAATTACTGTATATGCCGTTGGTATCGGCATTCAAGACACCCGTGAGCTGGATGGAATAGCCAACAGGCCATTGGACAAATACAGATGGAATGTAGAAGACTTTGCCGCACTGCAAGATCTCGACAAGCAGATCTATAACTCGATCTGTATAGGTATGATATTTAGCTCAGGGCGTGATCAATTATTCAAACACCATGATTGGACTACTGAACGGCCCGAATGATGTCTTCTTCAAAACCTGATAACACATCCAATCAGACGTAATATCTACTAGTAGATGAGCAGAAAATTTGAATCTCCCATAACCGCCAAATGATAAAAACTGCAGAAACGCATTAACAGCTTTCTTATCAAAGTTTCCCCAAGTTGCTCCTTCTTTTGTGAGATGTAGAACTTATATTCCAACCAATATGAATCAATTTCCCTACATGGCTGTTGAAACTTCAGCTTTGTCCCTATATACTCCTCTAGGGTTGATAGCAATGACTGGTTGAAATTGTGGATAACCAATTTATTTTTTTCAGTCGCCCCGACGCCGAAGCCGACGCCACCTCCCACACCTGCCCCAGCTATCACAGGTGGAGTATACTTAAAAATAATATCTACGTATATCTATCTCTCCAATAGCTTTTGTTTGTATACAAGGCGGAGTCCGTATTTATGATCTCAATCTGACTTCACTTACATCAGAATGTAGATAACATCTTCCAAACCCGGCGAATAAGCTTGTTATCAGACTTCTTATACTCAGATGGCCCATTTTGCGTGTGACAAAGTATTTAATGAACAACATTTAAAAGTATGTCGTTGTAAATTCGAACGTTTTGCTGGCTTCACAGTTTGGATAGTGAATGAGGAGACATAGTTTGACCAAGACCCAGAATTGAACGTTTCACTCGATGACTTGGGCCGTTGTTCATGTATACTTATGCAATTTTCCGCTACATATATGCATGTTTGTATCTTTACTTGCATAAACATCCACATTCTGATGCATGACTCCGAGATTTGGTTCAAGCCTTTGCACCCTTTCATTTTGGCAGACTGTACCTCGTCACGCGCGGATATGGTCATCGTCGTGGACGCATCGACTAGTGTGACAGAACTCAACTTCCAGCTTCAGTTAGCCTTTGTCCAAGATTTGATGAAACCTGCTGATATTGACAATGGTAACGTTCGCGTGGGTCTGTTGACGTACAGTACGGATGTCTATATTCAGTTTCATCTGAACGAATACAGAAACAAGGATGCATTGATCAGGGCCATTTCCAACGTACCATATAATTACGGAAGTACAAATACGGCCGACGGCTTGAAAACCATGCATGCAGAGATGTTCACCAGGCAGAACGGCGATCGCCCAGACGTCCAAAACATTGCCATAATCCTGACGGACGGTGTCTCCAACATTAACTCGAGACGTACCATTCCCGAAGCAGACAATGCACGAGCGAAAGGAATTACTGTATATGCCGTTGGTATCGGCATTCAAGACACCCGTGAGCTGGATGGAATAGCCAACAGGCCATTGGACAAATACAGATGGAATGTAGAAGACTTTGCCGCACTGCAAGATCTGGACAAGCAGATTTATAACTCGATCTGTATAGGTATGATATTTCGCTCGGGGTGTGATCAATCATTCAAAAAGAAGCATGATTCGACCACAGTTTTCGGGGATGTGGTTGAATACAAGCGTCTGGTCCGTCATTCATAATTCAGCCGTCGTCCATTAAAGAATATCCGCGTCCATAATCCAAAGACCATATCCATATAACAGTATTAGCACCAAATTCAAAAAAGACAATCACAGTATACATAAACATAGGCTAGTTTCCTGCAAGAGAGAAGCGGTCAACAGTTTTCATTGATGCCGACAAGACATCATGATGTTCTAAAAATATAAAATCCGTATCGCTGATCAGTATTCTTAATCCATAATAATCGTTCTAAAGTCGTTATCTAGAGAATGGTGTATCTCAGTCATGCTTTGACTGTGACTGTTCATATGAGCACCATGAGGATCTTGAAGTACATGGGTTCATACGGCCCCTAGCCCCGGGTTAAGCGGAATTAGACACAAGTTAACAGAGTTAACAGTTAATTGACAGACCGCATCACTGCTAACTGAACGGCCCGAATTATGGCTTCTTCAAAACCTGATAGCACATCAGATCAAACGTAATACCTACAATTGAATGAGAGAAAAGTTGAAGCTTGCCGTATTCGGCACATGATAAAAATTACAGAAGTATGATAACATCGTTTGGGGCACATTTCCCCATGTTGCCTACTCGTTTGTCAGGTGTAAAACTTTTATACCTACCAATATATATTAATTTTTTTTTTAAATTGAAGAAACATAAAGACATCTTTAAGGGTCCAGTTTCCACATGTTGCCCACTCGTTTATGAGGTGAACAACTTACTTTCGATGTGATGGAATATTGAGATATGTATCACACAGTGCGAGGGGAGAGTGACCTCGGCAATATGAGCGAGAACAATTTTGGTTGATTATATGTGAATATTTTGTGAAACTTTTGTATATAGACACCGAACCGTCTGGAAATCCATTGCTGGCGATGACATAAATATGTCTAAACATTGATATGCGAAATACTTCTCGCTAATAATATCACGCCTCTTATCCATAAGCCACCTGGAAAATTGTCCATCAACGCATAGAAACTTTTTTATCTGCGAAGATTTGAAGAATCGGTAACCCAAATTATGTGATAAATAGTACACTGATCATCCTCTCCCATGGTGCTTTGCGCTACGCTGCATTTACCCCTGTAGAGATCTCGCCATTTTGTACAGGATTCTTGTAAAAACCAAGAACTGTTCTATCTGACTGTTTTACTGATCGCAAAATGCATATTTATCTCGAAATACGCTAAACAGTTATTCAATGTATTTCAAAACGCCAGTTTCACACAGTTTGAAGGCAGCTTTTTGATAATTTACCCTAGAACTATATGTTGCGGAGATATATATCGGTGAGTAGCGACTGATATCAATTCGCCCAGTTAGACGGTCGCCATGTTCGTTCACTGTGGCAACAGATGACCTCGGGTCAACTCCGGCACAGGCCGTGAGACCCTTACAACGCTAAATGGAGAGGCGCAAAGCAGAACGAAATGAATGCCTTGTAGAGCTTGCACACTGATGTCAAAATGTGATCGTAGCGTTCAGCAAATCTGGCCATACGTTTCGTACCTGAACAAATAAAAAATCATGATATCTACATGACATCATTGGAAGCTGTTGACCACTTCTCTCTTGCAAGAAAGAAACTTGTTTGCCCTCTAATTTTTATTTCATACCTGTCTGAAATTGGCGATTATTGTCGAACACAAAATGCCTTTTCGATTATTGAGCCAAAAATTCGTTTGAGGACAACGGCTGGACAGTGAATTTAGGTTTTGAGGCCGTTACGAAATTAGATGAACTTCCAACGCGAGACTGTGTCGAGTAATGGCTAATGACTTGCACATCCCTAAATGGGCTACGTCCTAGAATAGTATTCTTTAATCTGAATGTGATATGTCGAGGGAGGTTTTCTTGTAGAGTCATATGGTTAAGCTTACATATCTCACGAATATAAGAGTAGAAGGGCTGTCCGTGGTATTTCTCAGAGAGAAAATACATACTGGGAAGAACTCTATTTACAGAGTTCAGTATTTTACACCCGTCCCCACTAATAAGCTTCAGGACCGATATGCAGGGGCCAGCCGTCAACCATTATAAATTTCCGCGTTTAATCTCGTAACACCGCATTCACAAAACATTAGTAGTACCAAATGCTAAGGCTTCCCTTATATGCGTTGTAATTTAACTATAAATCTGGACCGGTGTGAAAGAACCGGTGGTGTACCCGGTCTCCTATACTTTACCTAGGAATGGCTCTGATATCCAGGTGACCCTTTTCGGATGTCAGCGTCCGGGCTGTGTTAAATCATAGCAAGCGGACACTCACATCTGAGGGACCACCGTTTCTGCATTGCTAAGAATCATACTCATCGGGATCACAGGGTATTCGCTACAAAAACCAATTTAATTATCTGGATATTCCAACCAATAGGTATTAGCGTTTACTGCATACCCGTTGAAACTTCAGCCTACATATTTGTCTACCGTTTATGGCATGGTTCGGGTGAAATTTTTGATAACCAACTTGTCTTTTCAGTCGCACCGACGCCGAAGCCAACGCCGAAACCAACACCAAAGCCAACTCCACCTCCCACACCAAAGCCAACTGTTTTAGGTAAAGTATACTTGATAATAATCCCTACATAGACACAGTTGAGCCCGTAGTTATAACTTCAATTTGATAACATGTTGATCACATCGCTCTGATGCAAATAACATCTTCCAAAACCGACGAATAAGCATGTGAATAGACTGTATTTTGCTGCTGATTACGTTTTTGATGAACACGATTGACGTCGTAAACATAAATATTTTTCTAGTTCCGCAGTTTAGATAGTAATTTATGAGATATTACAGTTTTGCTAGTGACCTTGAAGCGAACGTTTGATTCAATGATCAGCGCATGTTTCGCTGCATATTGTTAGTTATTCAGGTTTTCCCACGGGTGTATGGAAAGTTACGACCCTCTCTGAAACTCATACACTCTGAGGCGTCAGCGAATAACGAATTTTTACCCCTCAAACCTTTTTATCTTATAGTAAAAGTACTGAAAAAGGCCCATCATTTATAACCAACGGTACAACGGACAAATTCAAAGGGCCATTTCAGTTACGAAACTGTCCGTATTTTGCTACGGCGCGCCTCACACAATCCATTCGATCTGCTTTCGTTCAGAAATCGACTTTTCTTTTTGGAACAAATGACACCTTTTGGTGAGTTATGTGTCGGATACTTCAGTGAAAATAATGCAGTATGAATTTATTCCATTAAATTTTGACGAGTGAGCGAAAGCTATTTTATAAATATTGAGACATGGTCAGCTGAACTTTCGAAGCGAGAGCGTCGTTTCCAATCGCACGTGAGTTGTTTTCTATATACCCCGAGTAGCAAGACATCACTCGGGGTGTATGGGTTTATACGACCCGACCATTTAACCAATCACAATTTAGATATTGAATACACATTTGCTTGTGGAGTAATAAATACATATATTTACCTTTACCTGCATAAATGTCCTCATTACTGATGCATGACTCCGTGACTTGGTTCGAGCTTTAGCACCATTTCATTTTTTTAGATTGTACGTCGTCACGTGCGGACATGGTCATCGTCGTGGACGCCTCGACTAGTGTGACAGAACTCAACTTCCAGCTTCAGTTAGCCTTTGTCCAAGATTTGATGAAACCTGCTGATATTGACAATGGTAACGTTCGTGTGGGCCTGTTGACGTACAGTACGGATGTCTATATTCAGTTTCATCTGAACGAATACAGAAACAAGGATGCATTGATCAGGGCCATTTCCAACGTACCATATAATTACGGAAGTACAAACACGGCCGATGGCTTGAAGACCATGCATGCAGAGATGTTCACCAGACAGAACGGAGACCGTCCAGACGTCCAAAACATCGCCATAATCCTGACCGATGGTGTATCCAACATCAACTCAAGACGTACCATTCCCGAAGCAGACAATGCACGAGCGCTTGGAATTACTGTATATGCCGTTGGCATCGGCATTCAAGACACCCGTGAACTGGATGGAATAGCCAACAGGCCATTGGATAAATACAGATGGAATGTAGAAGACTTTGCCGCACTGCAAGATCTCGACAAGCAGATTTATAATTCGATCTGTTATGGTATGATATTATTTCACCTGCATAGATGTGATTCGTTAGTAAGAAAGCATAATTTAACAACAGTATTTTTATTGGAATAATTGATTATACGCACAAGGTAAATCTCTGCTCTATCTGAACTCTCCATAGTATATGAGACATCCGACCAGAGTTTCTCTCCATAGTATATGAGACATCCGACCAAAGTTTCTCTCCATAGTATACGAGACATCCGACCAAAGTTTCTCTCCATAGTATACGAGACATCCGACCAAAGTTTCTCTCCATAGTATATGAGACATCCGACCAAAGTTTCTCTCCATAGTATATGAGACATCCGACCAAAGTTTCTCTCCATAGTATATGAGACACCCGACCAAAGTTTCTCTCCATAGTATATGAGACATCCGACCAAAGTTTCTCTCCATAGTATATGAGACATCCGACCAAAGTTTCTCTCCATAGTATATGAGACATCCGACCAAAGTTTCTCTCCATAGAATATGAGACATCCGACCAAAGTTTCTCTCCATAGTATATGAGACATCCGACCAAAGTGTCTCTCCATAGTATATGAGACATCCGACCAAAGATTCTCTCCATAGTATATGAGACATCCGACCAAAGTTTCTCTCCATAGTATATGAGACATCCGACCAAAGTTTCTCTCCATAGTGTATGAGACATCCGGCCAAAGTTTCTCTCCATAGTATATGAGACACCCGACCAAAGTTTCTCTCCATAGTATATGAGACATCCGACCAAAGTTTCTCTCCATAGTATATGAGACATCCGACCAAAGTTTCTCTCCATAGTATATGAGACATCCGACCAAAGTTTCTCTCCATAGTATACGAGACATCCGACCAAAGTTTCTCTCCATAGTATATGAGACATCCGACCAAAGTTTCTCTCCATAGTATATGAAACATCCAACCAAAGTTTCTCTCCATAGTATATGAGACATCCGACCAAAGTTTCTCTCCATAGTATATGAGACATCCGACCAAAGTTTCTCTCCATAGTATATGAGACATCCGACCAAAGTTTCTCTCCATAGTATATGAGACATCCGACCAAAGTTTCTCTCCATAGTATATGAGACACCCGACCAAAGTTTCTCTCCATAGTATATGAGACATCCGACCAAAGTTTCTCTCCATAGTATATGAGACATCCGACCAAAGTTTCTCTCCATAGTATATGAGACATCCGACCAAAGTTTCTCTCCATAGAATATGAGACATCCGACCAAAGTTTCTCTCCATAGTATATGAGACATCCGACCAAAGTGTCTCTCCATAGTATATGAGACAGACCATCCGACACCAAAGTTTCTCTCCATAGTATATGAGACATCCGACCAAAGTTTCTCTCCATAGTATATGAGACATCCGACCAAAGTTTCTCTCCATAGTATATGAGACATCCGACCAAAGTTTCTCTCCATAGTATATGAGACATCCGACCAAAGTTTCTCTCCATAGTATACGAGACATCCGACCAACGTTTCTCTCCATAGTATACGAGACATCCGACCAAAGTTTCTCTCCATAGAATATGAGACATCCGACCAAAGTTTCTCTCCATAGTATATGAGACATCCGACCAAAGTGTCTCTCCATAGTATATGAGACATCCGACCAAAGATTCTCTCCATAGTATATGAGACATCCGACCAAAGTTTCTCTCCATAGTATATGAGACATCCGACCAAAGTTTCTCTCCATAGTGTATGAGACATCCGGCCAAAGTTTCTCTCCATAGTATATGAGACACCCGACCAAAGTTTCTCTCCATAGTATATGAGACATCCGACCAAAGTTTCTCTCCATAGTATATGAGACATCCGACCAAAGTTTCTCTCCATAGAATATGAGACATCCGACCAAAGTTTTTCTTCATAGTATATGAGACACCCGACCAAAGTTTCTCTCCATAGTATATGAGACATCCGACCAAAGTTTCTCTCCATAGTATATGAGACATCCGACCAAAGTTTCTCTCCATAGTATATGAGACATCCACTCAACGTTTCTCTCCATAGTATATGAGACATCCGACCAAAGTTTCTCTCCATAGTATATGAGACATCCGACCAAAGTTTCTCTCCATAGAATATAAGACATCCGACCAAAGTTTCTCTCCATAGTATATGAGGCATCCGACCAAAGTTTCTCTCCATAGTATATGAGACATCCGACCAAAGTTTCTCTCCATAGTATATGAGACATCCGACCAAAGTTTCTCAAATTTGGCGATATATATCGCATGCTGATAGCAAAATACGAGCGTAGCGTGCAAGATCTGTGGCGTTACGTTTCGTAACTTGTGTCTAATTCCGCTTAACCCGGGGCTAGGGGCCGTATGAACCCATGTACTTCAAGATCCTCTTGGTACTCATATGAACAGTCACAATCAAAGCGTGACTGAGATACATCATTCTTTAGATGCCGACTTTACAACGAATATTATGGATTAAGAATACGGATCAGCGATACGGATTTGATATTTTTGGAGCATCATGAAGTCTTGCCGGCATCATTGAAAACTGTTGACCGTTCTCTCTTGCAGGAAACAAGCCTATGTTTATGTATACTATGATTGTCTTTTTGAATTTGGTGCTGATACTGTTATATGGAATATGGAATAGGTCTTTGGATTATGGACGCGGATATTCTCTAATGGACGACGGCTGAATTATGAATGTGACGGACCAGATGCTTGTAATAAACACAAAACATACTATTCAGTCTGGTGAAATGGAGAATGTACTGTTTTGAAAAGAGTACAGTCTGCCCACGTGAGCATTTCTTCAATGCTGAGAACTAGAGAGAAATTAGTAATGTTTGGTTCTGTGTTGGCGAATGAATATTCTTCTTCATTCGCAAATGGGAAATGAGATTTCAATGGGAATTCACAAAGGAAATCAGCATATTGCGAAACAATCGCCATTATTGCGTTTGATAGAAACATCATGGGATATCTTCCAGCTTTGTTGAATGGTCAATTCGTGCCTTTCCTCTTGATTGGTTAATTCAAATCTTCAAATGAAATCCGATGGTTTCATGGACTCGTGAAAATTTGAAGAAGATTCAGTCAATAAAAGAGTATCTGTAACGGGTACTGGATCGTACCACACTCATTTAATATATCTAGGTAGGACGATTCGAGCATTCAAATCTGTGTCCTCTCATATTTTGAGTGTTCGTTACGATTTTAATCAACGTCACATAACATTATCGGAAAAAACTAGCAAAGCAGGGTTATACCACAGAGCGCCTCAACTCAAAGTCTCTCAAACATGGCGATACGTATCTCACGCTGATAGCAAACTACGAGTTACGTTTCGTATATATTGTCTTATTCCGCTTTACTCGGGGCTAGGGGGCGTATGAACATGCGTTCTTGCGTTCATAAGAACAGTACATCGTTCTTTAGATAATCAATTTTTTAGAGAGAACGAATATGGATTTAGCATACTTATCAGTGCTGCGGATTCGATATTTGTAGCATCAAGATTACAAGCGTCTAGTCCGTCATTCATAATCCAGCCGTCGTCCATTAGAGAATATCCGCGTCCATAATCCAAAGACCTATTCCATTTTCCATATAACAGTATTAGCACCAAATTCAAAAAGACAATCATAGTATACAAAAACATAGGCTTGTTTCCTGCAAGAGAGAAGCGGTCAACAGTTTTCAATGATGCCGGCAAGACATCATGATGTTCCAAAAATATCAAATCCGTATCGCTGATCAGTATTCTTAATCCATAATATTCGTTATAGAGTCGTCATCTAAAAAAAAGATGTATCTCAGTCACGCTTTGATTGTGACTGTTCATATGAGAACCATGAGGATCTTGAAGTACATGGGTTCATACGGCCCCTAGTCCCGGGTTCAGCGGAATTAGACACAAGTTACGAAACGTAGCGCCATAGATCTTGCACGCTACGTTCGTATTTTGCTATCAGCATGCGATATGTATCGCCAAATTTGAGAAACTTTGAGTGGAGGCGCTTGGTGGAATGTCTTGTCATTAAAAACTGTTGACCGCTTCTCTCTTATAGGACATGCATGTTTATGTAGACTATGATTTTTTTATTTGTTGCTTATGGTGTGGTATAGAATCATATCTTTAGATTTTGTCACCGGAAATTCTGTAATGGACAACAGCTGAATATTGACATTCGGACTAGACGCTAGCCTCCTCTGAGATGAAATGCTGATAGACTCAAAGACAGACACACTAGCATCCATTAATCTGCATGACAGGTGATCAAGTATCCCGAAATCTAGCACCGCTTATGACGGTAATTTTATTGTCAAAGCACGGTACGTGTGCCGTGCCGCGAGGCGTGAGTTCCTGTATGTAACCCCACACAAAATTAAAGCTTGACCTTTCGGTTGTAGCAGCCCAGGGACGTCACGTCCAGGGACAATTAAATTGATGTGTTACATGAAGAAGGTGGCCGTGTGATTAAATTGCATTATGATCCCCATCCGCCATTTTATTGTCCAGTATGTACATTGCGTTATGGAATAGAAGTGGGATAAACGTTATCAGGTTACAGGCCCGTTCATCGTAATTATTCGATACTGAACAAGACCATGAATGAAGGGATGCTTCGTATTCCTAATATAACAACCATCATTAAAGGTTTATATGTACCTACTGTCCTACACTCTACCTAACCTACTAGTTACCTGTTAAAACTTTAGCCATTCTGCTGCATAAATATTTCACTGACTTACTGGGCTCAGGAGGATGAATTTATCGTTTCAGCGGGCCCGCGTCCATCAACGCCCAAGCCGGCCACCCTCCCAGGTAAGGTTTACTTGGAATGGATATATCACTATCATATTTCATGCCACTGCAATATCGGTCGTCATATTATTTCAAAATGTTCTTGCCGTCAGTATGTTTCTTAATTTTGGACAGTATTCGTTATTTTGCTGATCGCTTCTTGAAGAGCCTGAAAGTATAGAGAAAACTTAATACACATGGCCCGGCTTGGTATTAGGACCATTTATATCACTAATGTTGAAACAGCTTTAAAGGAATCTAATTGTATCGATAGAATAACCTTCTGTTTCCTAACTGCCCCATAAACTGTTTTATATTGTGATCGTATTAACAAGAATGAACCCTCAAAGTTATCAATTTACAACAGTAAATTGTGTGCATTTTGATTCATGTTAGTAACTATAATCAAGACGACTGTCTGCTGAGCGGAGTGAGGTCGCAATAATGGCGCTTACATTTCTCGTATTGTCATGGCATCAGTTTGTATAACTCCTACTGTCAAGTGGTACACCGACTCTCAGGAGGTTACATAAATATCACCTCGAAAAGTATGATCACCTACAAAAAATGATGGCGTCACCTCTGAATCATCATCTTAACAGGTGATCTCTGTAACCATTTAAAGGTGATGGTTCTAACTATTCACCCATTAAAGGTGATTGTCAGGTCTGATCAACCTTGAAGGGTGATGGGCCATCACCTTTTTTTCTTGCTGTGTCCATCCGAGGAGAATGGGAGGATGATTTATCACTGAACCGAGAAGTTCGATATCTGTAAGACAAGTATATTATTATCGATCTTCATTCAATCATCGATATATTAATACATGTGTAGTTAATTGCTCCTTTCGAATATAAAATACCAATAACAAATCTGACGTTCACTGAACAGCCATCGCTCATTTTAACATTTCGAGTAAAAATTGAACGTCATTTGTTTCAACACACCATCAGTTGGAGCGATATGCGAGAGGCGGTAAAAATTACCTGGTGACAAGATCTGGTGACAAATCAGTTCTCTGGTCTCACAAATTTCTGTCTGGCCAAAATGCAATTCTGCAGATCGACATCGATCGATCGTGCATTCCCGCCAATTGTCGGCAGGATAACGCTTCCCTTCACTGGAACACCGGTGTGGAGAAACACATTTTCAGATAGTAATTCTCAGAGATGCGAAACGCTACATTAAAAAGAACGGGAGAACTTGTGACTTCACCACGCTGGGTAGTCGTCGGCTTGTTAGACCATCCTTTGTATTGGTCATTGCATGTTGCATGTTTGTATTTTTTGTTTTGTTCATCAGCATGTCAGCCCTCGCCCTTAGACATTGTCTTCCTTTTGGATTCGTCCTCCAGCGTTACCCGTCCGAACTTCCGGTATATGCTGGACTTCGTTCAAGATTTTGTGAAAGCTGTGGACATTGATACCGGGCAAATGCGCATTGGTCTACTAACTTTCAGCACGAGTGTGCGCATAGAAGCATTCTTGGGCCAGTATCGGTCACAGGTGGCCCTGATACAAGCGATACATTCGGTCCCGTATGAAAATGGCGGCGCAAACATGGCGGAGGCTCTGCGGAGGATGAGACGTTCCATGTTCCGGAAGAAAAATGGCGACCGATTACATGTCCCAAACATCGCGGTCGTCATCACAGACGGTGTGTCTAACATAAACTCCCATCGTACAATACCCGAAGCCAATGCAGCTAGACGCGACGGGATAACTCTGTACACTGTCGGTATTGGTTTGGGCGATTATAGAGAACTTAACGCCATCAGCAACAAACCACTGTCAAAATACGAAATGTTTGTGAAGGATTTTCCATCTCTTCAAGACCTTGGTCGGAAACTCTACAAATCTATCTGCTATGGTACAGTACTTTCGTTGATTTTTGTCTATTTGTGTGTTTTCTTCATAACATGTTCTGTATCGTGTACTACATTGTTTCTGGATTTCTGACAGCATGTTTAAATTTTTCAACTTTTTACTTTTTCAAATTCAATTAGACTGTCTTGAATTGAATTGAATTGAATGTTTATTCACCAAATGGGTAAAGATTAACAGTAGCATAAACAAATATAAAAGTGCTGGCTATACATTTGGCGGGAATAAAACCCCAGGGGGCTTGTTCTATATTAGATACAAATATTTCAATACTGTCTTGACCTCAAATATGTTTGTTTGATGATGTTCCGTCATTGTAAACAAGTTTTGCACTACCATCCAGTAATTGCGAAAGATTTTGTTGCAATTACCCTAGCGAAGTAGCTGTTATATAATTAGATGTCGGAAATACACAGTTTGTAGTTTTATTCGATAGTATTTTTATACAGCCACCATTCCCTTGTCCTCTTATCTTGATACACAAAAAAGAAAACAATGATAATGGACGGAATATCTCATATGTTTGTGAAACCTGCTGTGTAAAATTATCAGATAAATGTTCTGAGCATCGCTGTGTCTGTTTGTTAAAAGATTTCCTTCTTGTTAATAAGGTTACATACCCAGGTTCATGACATAAGATAATTATATCAAATAAATTTGATCCGATCTTAGGTTCATGTCATAGCATATTTTTAGTTATGTTCAAAATTAAAATCGGATAATGTGTTACTTAATGCAACACGTTTGACTCGCATTGTTAACACATCCTTCATTTCATTCCTGGTGTCGACCTCATTGGTGTAATATTAGGCCTATTACAACATCGCTCTGAAATATTTGTATCTAAAACCGCTCAAGCCGGTGCTCAGATTCGTGTGGTCGTGTCATTCAAGATGTCCACATGAACAGATACATCATCCTTTGGGGAACAAAGCATAAAACGGATCACTTTTGATGCTTGTGATATTTTTAGAAATATGCAATCAGTATATTTGTCTGTGGAGTCATATGTTTTCTTGTCGGTACGACGGTATCGTTTTCCACCACCCATTTAATGTTAAGTTGATATTTCGTGTTTTTTTTTTTTGTATGGTATATTTGGAGTAATAACAGCTAAGGCTAAGCTATTTAATCTTGTCAGACATCACGGCCCACACTCTTTCTTTGTCAGAACACTTCCTCTTATTATAAACATTCTGGATGATGGCATGTGCATACGTTGTCTTGTTTGGCATTGAGATGCAACATACTCCTTGAATTGCTCGTGATTTGACTAAGCGTGTACTAGTATGCTGTAGTGCATGCTCTCGCATGACTTCGTGTGAAGTATTGGGCGTCTGGTAAGGAGTTAAATGGGACAACTTCCACATAAACATGATTTGGCATAATATATTACGCAATCGCTTGCTGTGTCACTTCTTATGAAGAAATTAGATACCTTTACTTCTCATGAACAAGCTTCACTTCAACATATGAGAACATTTTCAAAAAATAAATCTGTTTACTTTTATAGCCAGAACGACAAGACGTAAGTATATATATATCTTTACTTTATTTCTATATGTACTACCTTTTAATATTCAAGGAAAGGATCAATAATTTATAATACTATTCAATTGTATATTTCGGAGTGTCAGGTGCTAACAGTTCCAAGATTTTTATCTTGATATCCAAGTATTTGTATCATAGTACCTTCTTGGTGAGGCACAGGTTAAACACAAGTGGATGGATGATCGAATCCTGGACCTCCGCAGTATGGCACGTAATCGCCAGCTGTAGATGCAGTCGTCGTGAACGACTTGCCTATCTTGCTTCTTCATGGCAATTCTATCTTGCTATAACTAAGTGGATATAAGTAGGTAACCAACCTAGGTTACCAAATTTGTTGTTCAAATTACTTTCAAAGACCACGCTATTTCAGTGCCGTTTAAGGAATATGCATTTCTATTTAATATGGAGGGGGGTTATATGGACGATTTCATTCGCATGGTCAAGCTATCGATAAAATGATTGTCTGAAACTGTACTAGAGTTTGTGTGTGTTAATCTGATGGTCTGAATTTAGCTGATAAAATCACTACTTTTCCTGAATTGGTGGGCAATGTGAAGAGTTGTTCTGGTACATAATTCTCACCTCGCATGCCATTACATATACATGTTGTTTTCAGTAATCACCAAATTCCTATGGCATTATTTTTATTTCACTTTGTACATTTATTGATGCCGATTTTATGTTTGTCTTCGTCATTAATTGGATTTCTCTCTCTACTAATGCTAACATTTTCTACGTAAAATTTTATTGGCATTAAATTTAACCTCACTTCTGAATGATTTTAATGACGAATCAACTTCTTGGAGAACTCCAGTACTGATCGGATGTTCTTTTAGTATTCCCATAAGAAAAAGAACGAGCTAGATTCATCGTCAAAGATATTTTCGTTTTTCAAAATTTGAATCGACAAATCAAATGCAGTTACTAATGTTGGGAGTTATCTCCCCTTGGTCAATGTAACCCTATTTTGACTCATACTGAGTTCACTGGAGTTTCTCAATTGATTCGATGATTCTCTGTATACTAATCGTAACATGATTTTATATTTTCCTTGCAGTTCACCTGTTTTCTCTCATGACTTGATCGTAACACATTCCCGGTGTATGGTTCTTCTAATTCAGTAACAATTTCTTTTATTTAATTCTTGTCAGAGAAAACATTCTGATAATTCGATCAACTTAATATTTCATCAGTTCGAACAACATTCGACCAGCCTCGAATGACAAAGAAAGTGAAATAGTCCCACGAAAATTGAACGGTTCGTATTAGTTCAGAATAGGTCGGGATTATTCGTATTGTTGGTCTTGACATCTTAACATTTCCATTTCATATAATAGTGATTGATTAAATTATACTTTATGTGGATGATTTATCAGAACGTTCACTATTATACTATCATTCTGTGTGCTATTATTCTCAGTTTCTCCAATGCGTGTGTCTGTTTTGTTTGATACGTTCAGTACGACTACGCAATGATTTCAACTACTATGCTCGATATTATTCATTGATTTCTGTCTAGTTTAATTATTCTGAAATCTCCAAAATGTGTCGAATTTATTAAGAATATTTTATTTTCGTCCAGATTGACATAATTTGCCTTATTACCACAAATATTGCAGAGCGATGCAACTTTTCTAGTCTATGCGATTAGTGCAATAATGATCTGCAATTCTATATCGTGGCTTGCAATTGCAGCTTTTGCAAAGTTTTGGGAATCATCTTGTTGCATTCTTGCATACATTGCCACAGTATGACAGCTGACGCATCACTCGTTTGAATGCACGAATTTCTCAATTCCATCTCACTCAAGCTCTTTTGTTCTCTCATTGTGTTATGACATTATTGCAATGCTAACTTAACTAAAATGGTACTTATTAATTGTAATAAACAACAGCAACATAATTGACTGTCTCGGATTAGCAACGGTATTCCTATATTTGATAACCCAATGTTCAAATAATATTAATACAAGATGGGCATCCTCCAGGTATATGAAGAGGGAAACTCTGTGATTGGCTGCTCGAACTTTTTGCAGATTACTGCGCAAGCCAGAGGCATTTGCGAGATTGTTTTCAAATATTCAAATTAACCAATGAGAAATGCGTAAATCTGTAGCGTTCCTGGCTGTGACCCAATCGAAGAGTTTGCCCTCATTTTTCAAAGAGGACATCCAGCAACTGATACAATAATAGCATTTATATCTTGTTAATATTTTAATATTTTTATTATCCAATTCCATTATTTCGCACTAATCAAGTGGTGTTATATAATCTGCACAATCTGTTCAACTGTATATATTATGGGTTAATGCAAGATAATTTATTGTTCTAAATATTTGTGTATTCTAACTTTCATATATGACGTTGTTTTCAATGCACTCTAAACCATATCACCATTCTTTCTCTATTACAGCACCGCGACAAACTAGTCGTACGTAATATTCTTTCACCATGTAATCCCGACAACACACCAAAATCTCTACCAACCCTGTTTCCCAAAACGGACCAATACACATGATTTGAGTTACTGTACAGTGCCAAAGAAACTCGTCTGTGTATAGAGATTAATTTAATCGATACGCAGAGGTTTTGGTAGGGTCCGAGGTATAAAAATATATGATCCTGTATCACTGGTTCATATTTAAGCCGTACGACGTCGGGTATCACAGGTTAGTTTTCCTGGGTATTGTGTCATTTACCAGGTACACCATGCTGAGGCGTTTACTCCATCAGACGTCCACGATGCTCATCCATTAACATCAGATGAGTTGTTTGGGCTGATCTGTCACCACAGCTCTCGAGCTAGCGTATCTATGTCCGCTTAAGCCCGTGCTAGGGGCCGTGTGGGTACTCCGTAGTTTCCAGATGAACAGCAGCAATAAAAACGCGTCTGAGATACAAGCTACGTCCGATAATCCACCGTATTCTCGGGTCTGAATTTTATACGTCGACGAATACTTTCCTGTAGGGTCATATGGTTGCTTTTCAGTCGCCAGACGTTGTCAATTTTTCCCACCTCTTGCATATCGCTCCAATTAATGATGGAGCAGCAGATGGAGAACTTTGGTGTGTTGTACATGTGTTACCTCTGTGTCTTTACTAACATCTTCAACCATTCTTGACGAAATCAAAAATCCGTAGAGTTTCAAAATTGAGTTGAACACCCACCCCCATTTCTGACAAACGGTCGCAGACAGTCTATGTATCCGTTCAACGTCAGTAGTGGTGTCTCTAGGACCAGAAATGATACGTTTCCACTGTATTGTCCTAGCTTTGTATCCAATTCCACTAAGTGATGATTTCAGTGAATGTGTTCACAGGAACATCGACAATAAAAGCGTGGCTGTGATACAGAGCAGACGCTGGCTGTGTTTGGAGCGCTTGATTTTAATGCAGGAAAAATAATATAATAGTAGACACGCACAAGGAAATATGCATCCCATGATTTCTATTTTCGTGAAACATAACGTTAGATCTAAATTTTATCATGAGATAGCCAATGACGATATACTAATTATAATAGTTCGTTAGGAGACTACATTCCCTGATTCATAAATCTTCAATCTATGTGTTCAGAAATGTTTCTCATATTGTATTGTCACACACCCTATTTTAGCACCAACGAAAACGGCCCCGTGTAAGTAAAATGTACTACGTTGCCAAAAGACCCCGACACCTCATTAGATCTTAAATTCTTATGCATTTGCACCCACTACCCACCTACCGGGTATATATTTCGGCACATCTTCAAAATAGTTAAATTTTCAGACTGTCTTGTAACTATTCTTCCGTTGCCCGCCGCCCCAATACTCTACATGCGGTCGAAATTCGGTATACAGGAGCAATGAAATACATTTGTATTAATCTTCTACAGAACCTGATTTTCCCGATATTGTATTTCCAGAAAAGATCCGCATTGAAGTCTTGGATGTTTAGAACAAAATCTCTTTCCACTTTCTTTTTCTTTTTTGGTTTCTATTGTAGTCTCTCTTTGCTTGTTGCACTACTTTTCTAACATCAACTGTTTATAGGTACTAACATTTACAGCTTTTGACAATTTCTTTTCAGCCTGAAAATAGTTTTCAATTCCAGAGATTTTCTGTCCACCAAAATACTTTTGTTTCTCTCTTTGTTCGTTTCTAGGACCAGCTTCCATCATTTGTATCATTTCTCGCATAGATTTTCTCTCTCTGTTCGTTTTTAGGACCAGCTTCCATCATTTGTATCATTTCTCGCATAGATTTTCTCTCTCTGCTCGTTTTCAGGACCAGCTTCCATCATTTGTATCATTTCTCGCATAGATTTTCTCCCTCTGCTCGTTTTCAGGACCAGCTTCCATCATTTGTATCATTTTTTGCATAGAAATCCCTGTAGCTGCCGACACTGTGGACCAATTGAAATCAACTGAACCGACAATGTCAAAATGGTTCACGGCATGGCATGCTTAAGAGGCAGTAGTTATTTACAAGAAATTTGTTTGAAATATTTTTCTTTTGTTGTAATTTCGAAAAAAATGTGCTCTCGCATGTTGTCTCTCTTTTGTCTCTCCCTCTTGTTCGCTCTCACTTGCCAAGCTGTACACGTTCTTATTGTATTACCATATTACCTTTCCTTCCCCCTTTAATTGAATGCCACTTTTTGTGGACAAATACTCTCTAAAAATCAGTAACAAAGTTTACTATTTCAATATAAGTATTCCGTGTACCCTTTCAATGCTGCGTTTAATTATGATGAGTCCAGGGTCCATATGATGTTCATACTTGATGGCGGTCCTCTCTGCCAGTAATGGATGGAGCAGAAAGATTATTCTTTTCCCCTCAAAAACCAGTCGAATTTATCAAATAGTTTTCAAACTTTGACATTAACCAATCAGCGGCATTTTAGCTGGAAGATATTCCATGATGACTGAACCAACCAAACAGAAGATGGCCCTTTACTGCCAGTGAGGACATCCATAATCTAACAAAGTGGCATTCATGTCGTGTAACTATATATATATATATATATATTCAGCATTTGATCTAACTTTTCATTCACCAATGAAGTAATATTGCCGAATTAATCTGCAAATGTTGCTTAGCCATATATATTGTGGGTATATAAAAAATCCTATATTCTGCTCTAATGTTATCTGATGACTAAATTGAAAAATGTTGTGTGATAATATCGCTCATATATATTGCTGTCTTCAATGCACTCTAATCCATATCACTGTTCTTTCTCCACTACAGCACCGTTACAAACCCGTCGTACGTAATATTCTTTGCACATATAATTTTTACTACTCACCAAAGTTTCCCATGCAAAGTTTCCTGTAACTGATTCAAATGATACACATGTTCACCAAGAGTGACACGCTTCGCAACTGAACTCTTTGGTATCACGATACTAAGAACAGAGAGTTCCATCTGTTTCTTCTGGTGTCAGCATTTCATACATATTTCCGGTCGGAGGAAAGATGGGATACTTTGGTGTGTGGTGTTACTGTTGCCGCGTTTAATGACATATTATTGATGAAATATTATTATGAATTTGAAACTTAAATTACTTTTTTCTCCGAAAATTTTAACCTGGTGTAATTAGTATTTCGACCCTGTAAAGTATTCCCAAGCATTGCTTGTCAGTTTTGTTGAATTGACTATTTATGCCTCAATGCCTATATCTAGAAGAACATCTGAACAGGTTGTAATTTGTAAGTTACGTTGATTGCATCTCATTCGCTAATTTATTTGGAAGTCTGATTTGCTTCCTGTATTTGACTATGTTTACCTGTAAATTGTCTATAAACTTTCTTCGTGTTTTACGAGTGACATCGCCTTCCATTTCCATGTAGTAGCAGAACTATGTTACACATGGTGGAGAACCCGGGCAGCGGAAGAGCTCAATGGGACAGGAAATGCCAAGATTTGCGTATCGATAAGTGAAATGCGTATAGTGGAAACCTAAGCGAAATGTAAGGGAGTTTTGTTGGCGGAAGATGACAAACTAATAAAGTGATGGAGAAAATGAAGAGCTAAAAGATTATTGATTGTAGAGATCTTGGAGACAGCTTGGTGACGAGACTTTATCTTGGAGCCACATAATGATACCAGAATATCATTCATCATATGGTTTCTCTAGAATGTTATTTCGCTGGACTTCATCAGCTAGGATCCTAGTAAGGACGTTATTCGCGCGCATATTTACAAATGTATTGTGAAAGTCCGCGTTTAGGCTCAAAATGGCTTCATGGTTGTCTGAAACTTTCCTGGTCGGAGATCCTGTGTCTATGATCAGTAGTGACTATAAAGGACGGAAAGCCACCCTTTTGATGTCCGTATTATTTTGCCATGCGTCGATTTTGGACAGCAATTGCCTGAACCTAACGCTCCACGAGTTTTATATCATCGGCAGTCGCTGTTCCAAACAAAAGAACTGTGATTTAACCAATGAAAGGCAATAAGGAACGCTTACGTCTATCAGCGGATGTGATGGATGATTGAGAAATTAGAAGTTTACGTTAGAAGTCTACGTTCATCACCGTAGATGTTGTCCTCGTGATTGTGGCACCAGTAATTAGGTTCTCAGTGCTTCGACTACATGTTTGAGAGAGAAGCTCTGTAGATCTGTAGCTTGGATTGTCCAATGTATGGTGAATATCAAACTTGAATAGGGTCGAAAGTTGAATAAATTTATATCTAATAAAACAAGAGAAGTTACAATAAATATAGCATTCAATATACGAGAATACGAGAATACGAGAATCACACGAAAATTAATAAAAAAAGTATGACACGTCCAAGTTACATAGACAATAATACAGAAAGAAAATATCAAGGAGTAATATATATAATGCACTGTTTGCAGATTTGGATATCCATAAACCGATGATCATTGCTTAACATTGGAAATATATAGGGAAAAAGATGTAAACCAAAATGATGTTAACCCTACCTGGCCTGAGCCGGGGGAGCAATTTCCTCTCCCCCCCCCCCCCGCCCCCCCTGTTGTTTTTTGCGCCTATATTCAGAAGGACAAAAACATGAGAGCTGATACTCCGTGACTTTGTAGCTTATAAGTCTGGGGTCATTTTGGGCAGTAGATCCGAGCAGTAGATCATGGGTAAATTCAAAATGACGGACATGTGTGATATCAGAAAAGTGACGTTTTCGTAAGATTTCTTAAAAAGTGTGCTTTTCTGCATGGAAAACTGGGGAAAATTTATATTATTCCGTATCAGATAATTATTTCCTAATTTATCATGCAGTTTTTGAGAAGAAAACGCTTAAATAAAAAATCGAAAAATCGGCCGAAAAAGCCATTTTCGAAGATGTCACTGTGAACATCCAAATAAAAGATTTTGAGATAGAAAGTAAAAAATGAATGAACGTACAGGCCAAACTGAATCATATTACAAATTACATCCTGTTCAGAAGCACTCAGTCATATAGGGATTGAGGAATATGCTGTCAGTATACCGAACCTGATAAACATTTTATCATACTTTTCATTGTCGAAACACTACATACATTAGGTTAAAGATATCAAAATAAGTTTAATTTAAGGTGAGAATCCTTAATAACATTTTATCAATAATATGTCATTAAAACTGTGACAGTCACTCTGAGTCTTACTTAACGTATTTAACCGGTCCTGAGAAAATAAAAAAAATCCAAATTTCGAAATTTAATCCAAGAATTCCTGTGGCTATCTTTGAAATAGCCTCACCATACATTATGAGGTGATAGCCGATGATGTAATAATACTGAATGTCTGAGTGACAACATTCCTGAATCCCTTTCGGGCTTATAATGTACATTCGTGCGTTTCCATCTTCCTGGCGATTTAACTTATTCTTGTCTTAATTGTCTACTTCTAATCGGCAGCCTCTACATTTTCTCATTGCATTGTCATATTATTGTGACCTTCATTGACTTTTAACTAAAATGTAACTTTGTATTCGTATTGTACAAATACCACTATTCTGTTTGTTATAATGAACCCAAAGTTAAAATCATTAACACTTAATGACGGTCCTGTCTGTCAGCGTACAGAGTTCTGAATGATTGGTTAAATTATCCTGCTTTCCGCCACCAGTCAACAGAATTTTCCAAATTGTTTTCAAAAATTCAAATGAGCAAACAGAATCATTGTAGCTGGAAAAGATCTGTGAACCAATCAACGCGAAGAGATGTAAGAGAACGCCCTTTACTTACAGCCAGGACACTCCCAAACTAATAAAATAACTTTGATGTCGTGTAAAATATATATTGAAATATATATATATAAATTATCTGATCTAACTATGCTTTCACATGGAGTAATATTGCCGAATAATCTACAAAAGCTGTAGTATTTTGGATGGATGCAAACCGCCTATATTCTGCTCTAATATTAGCTGATAACTAAATTGCAGTTTGCATATTCCAACATATGGAAAATATTGTGTGAAAATATCTTACATATATATTGTTGTCTTCACTGCACTTTAATCCACATCACCTTCCTTTCTCTGTTTCAGCACCACGACAAACTGGTCGTACGTAATATTCGTTGCACTATCGTCATGATTTACGACTTACCAATACCCTACCCCAAGTAACGAGCCATTTAAATATGCTTATGATGTGTCCATCTATGAGAGCTTATTCTGCAAAACGGTGTCTCTGTATATGGCATCCATATTAGACCAAGAATCTCCTTCATCTCGGCGAATTTCGACCTGTAGATTAAACCAAGAATCTCTTTCATCTCGGCGAATTTTGGCCTGCAGATTAGACCAAGAAGAGACCCACTTAATCCTACATAATCGAACCAACAACACAGGCAAAACGATATGAGCGCCGCTAGGGCGAAAGCCAATGTTAGGTCTGAATTTTCATTGGAAGATAAACGATGGTTAGATACTACATTCCCAGATCACTTACGGATTAACTGCTGAATATTTTCTTAACGCGGGCGCAGCTGTTGTTTGCAAAGCGGGGGATGGCACCATATCGGATCATACATATTCCATTATATAGCGTCAAAGAGTCGCCCCTCACATGCTCCGAGTCCACCCGCCCCACAATGTAAACGCCCTTTCTGAAAAGGGCATGATCCCGCTGAAGAACTGCCGCTCTTTAAGGTCAGATCTGGTGAAAGTTACTTCCGGAAAGTAGTAACCTCGGTTTCACGTTTGCCAATAGTCGCTGCAATTATTCTAAATAATATATTGATAAACTATTCCATACTATTTCATTGAAAAACTATTCTATTATGGGGAATATCCGAATACTGAATGTCGGACCTTACGCTATTAAAGATATTCAGGCACATATTCAGCGTTCATCTCCTTCTTGCCAAAACCTTAGATCACTTAAATATAGATGCTACGGACGCGTATTGCAATATATTTACCACGCTTCAACCAAATTCTATTTTCTCCCGATACTAATCAACTCCATATTGGGTAGAGTCTTGGGTGGTTCTCTTTGAAAGATACTTCATTATTTCTTGCAATTGCACCCCTTTCCTAACACTTTTTAACTTCACGAGCGCACTGTTGAACTAATGTTTAAACAAACATGTATATTTCCATTGACAATTCCTTTTCAGCCTAAAATGTTATTTTGCAGGCCCGAGAGTCATTCAGTCTACCGAGATGTGCTGACCCGAAGTTATTGTTCTTTCGTTTATTGTTCTCTCGACGATGTAGCAGCAATTTTATTATTAACATTTATTATTTTGCAGGCATTACTCGTCTTCAAAAATTTTTTTCTCTCATTTAACCAGCCGTGATAATTCGAAAGAATGCGGCTTAACTGGGTTCATTTAACCTCCTTCGTACTCTCGTGAAATGAGTGCTGTTTTACAAAACAAAATTTAACAGCACGCTTATTTTGAAAATATAACTAGACAACATATATTTCATCCTTTCATCCAGCACCGAGAACCACTCCTGGAGATCGGCGTCCAACTCGAAGTAAGTATCCATTTTTGTCCAAACCCGGATCCTTTCGTATCCATACTTCCGACCTGGTATATAGTGTTAGAGGAATTGGTAACTCCCCTGTATTAAGCTGTAAAGGTTATTATTTGGATTTGGGTCAGAAAGGATCTGTTTAAGGCCATAAACACCAACGTATATTGTTGCTAAAATGTTGAGGAATATAATGAACATGTTTTCAGTAGTTTGTATACGCCATCGAAGACGTGGTCGTATTTAGCGATATTGAGTTCTATCGTCTATCCGTCCGTTAACAATTTCTGTCCGTGCGATATTTCCTGTTCCAAGGTATAGATTGGTACCCGGCTTTGGGTATACCATACTCATGTGGCAAATACGAACCCTATTCATTTTGAGATCAAAATCTAAAAGGGTCAGGGTCACAGCGGCTGAAAATCAGCAAATCGTTGAAATTTTTTATGTTTCTGCTATAAGTACAGTTAGAGTTGTAGATTGTGATGGCGAAGAAGAAGCATATTAAATTTTACCCCTCTTTCGGCCAAAGGTATTGTTTGTGTGGTGCGCCCTGTCTTTCCGTCTATCTTGAATGATCGTTGTCAGGCTTTTTAAATTCATATAACTAATGCAACTGGTGATGAGTCAGAAGCCTAGAGACGATGACTGACCTTAATCTATGTTATCAAGGTCAAATTCTAGCATTGGTGATATCTTTTGAAAGATTACATGTAGGCTGTCTAATTTCGTACTATCTCTGCAACTTTTGATTGACTAGAAACCTATTCAAGTTGACCTACCTTGGCCTCTTTTATCATGGTCAAATTCTGGTCAGTGCAATATGCTTTAATGTGTTTTAGCTAATCTTTCGAAATTCATACTACTGGTGATTCTATTGGCTAGAAGTATATAAAGTTGACCAACCATGACCTAGTTTTCTAGGTAAAATTTAAGTTTTACGATCTTTTCAGAAAAGGTCATAGTTAAACAAAATCCTTTCTCTCAAGGGTGTGTACGGGAGTGTATATAAAGGGATGTTCAATGCTGAGACAAAATCTTTAATTTACATAGATTTCTTGCTTACCATAATTGAACAAAAGCGTTATTACCCTGTTCCATAGCAATACGGTGACACAGTTCATCACTTTCCAGCAGATGAGTCGATAGGGCTATTACGTCACTGCACTTGGATGATCTAATGTCGTTCAAGCGGATTATAGGGGACGTGGTCATATATTCAAGATGCCATGACATCTACGATAAAAGCGTGGCTGAGATACAAATTATCAAAGGGATTATTATTTGTTTTTGTGATGTTTTTATATATGTAGTCAGAATATTGGCCTGTGGGGTGATATGACTTCTTGTCAGAACTCCGGCATCTTTGCTCGCCACCTTTGTATGCTGCGTTTTATTATAATCTATCCCAGTCTAGACATGGCCCAATTTACAGCATGGCACTAAGGTCTAAAAATCTGCCGTCTAACTGGGAAAATGTTGTTATTGCTGCATCAGCAAAGGATTAAAACTCTCGCACCGCCTCAACGACAAGACAGACGATTACGATTTTGACATAGTTATCTACCCATTTCTGATACTAATAATGCAGATGGGCTTACTTACGGTATCAATTTTTCTCTTTGTAACATTTGCGTCATCCTGTCGAAAATGTGGCGTTGTTTAACAATAATGTATAAACTTTTCAAACAAATCTATTTTGGTACCTTGCTTGGATGGGATTGCCACTTTTCCATAGCCTTATATAATAAAAGTCAGCAAGACTCTGGAAGCGTGGTAACCTGTTGAGGAAAATATTAATTATTTTCAATGCACCTTAAAAGCAAGTCTGTGATTGATTGGATGTTCTCCCAATTTTCAAACCCAATAAATTCGTCGTATTTTGATTTAAAAATTTGAATTGACCAATCAAATGTTTTGAAATTGAAGACATCCCGTGATGCTCTGTTGTATCTATAAAATTCCAATGGAAATTGAGATGTTCTTTTTTGGTCGCCAGACGTCGTTAATTTTTCACACCTCTTGCATATCACTCCAATTTATGACTGATTTATACACCCGATTTGTAAAGTGCCTGGAGGACGTGACGTCGTTATGGTTTTGGATGCTTCAATGACCGAGGATCAGTTTGACCAAGCTCTCCGATTCGCTAACAACTTCGTTAGCTGGTTTGACGTCGATTCCGGAGAATCACGAATCGGTGTTTTGACATACAGCTCGTCTCCAAACGTTCAATTCAACCTGAACAGATATCAAAACAGAAGGGACATTTATAACGCTGTCAATGGCCTCAAAAGAATCGGCGGAAATACGAACACCGCTCGAGCACTGAGCACGGTACGCACACGGATGTTCGCACAACAATATGGTGACAGACCCCTGGCCAATAATGTTCTGATTCTCATCACCGGAAAACAGTCCAGGAATAATCGGCAAACCTTGTCCGAGGCAGAAAGGGGTCGGAACGCCGGGATACACATGTACACTATCGGACTGGGTCTGAATGATCCGACTGAGATAGAAACCATCGCCACCCAGCCGGCCAGATATAACAGTTGGAATCTCCGTTCTCTCAGTGAGCTGAATGGAGTGCCAGAACCTCTGGTGAACAGAATTGCAGCCAGTAAGTTGAATGATCATTTTTTTATTCCGATTTCCCGTCGTTCGTCTTGTGACGCAATTACATCTTTTGAAAATATTATCTCGAATTGCAAGGTATGATACAAAACTGTCGTTTAGATTTCATTGACACATGTATTTTGTATCGCTCTTGGGTCTACTGTTTGGGCCACTTGTGTTGCCGCAGAAACAATATCATTTGGTTTTATCTAACTCTAAACCGCTTTGGTAGAGTATATATTTCTGACAATTCTAGTTATTAATCCAGTTATCATAATGTTAGACTGAGCCGAATATTTTCACTCGTTTTGCATATTTACACTGTCAGTTTTCTCTTTCTCACAAATGTTATACCATTTTCAGTGCCACAGATGACTACCCCGGGGTCCGTTACCCGAGCTCCTGTCACTCGTCCAGGCATCAGACCGACACCTGGTGACCGGCGGCCAACTAGAAGTAGGGTCTCACAGTCTTGCATTCCGAAGAAATTGCAAACTAATATTTTCCTCGTTTGGTTCGTTTCTGTCATCTGACGACCACATACTTCATCAGTTTCCAGCATATGGCTTGATAGGGCTATTACATCATTTTGCTTGGATTTTTGTATCTGGTACCGCGCAATCCGGTGTTCGGGGCCGCTACCATGTCTTTCAAGATATATACATGGACAGCTACAATAAAAGCGTAACTGAGATAGAATTAATGACAGGGATCATTGTTTGGTCTTGTGATATATTTACATATGCAGGCTCAATATTGAACTGTGGGATCAGATGACGTCTTTTCAGAACGCCGACATGTTTTCCCACCAAATTTATAAGTTGCGGTTAATTTTAATCCTTCCGTCATATTTTATCTCACTCCAGACTTGGTCCATTTCACAAAACAAGAGTAACAAACGTAAAAGCATTACCATGAAACTCGTGTATTCCGACCATGCTAAGGACCAGATGATAATGTCAGTTTTGACAGGGTTCTGGTTTATCAAATTTCAAAATGCTTTCAATTCAAATATTAAGACCCTGGATAATGTCAGTATTTAGAGTACAGTATAGTATAGTACAGTATAGTATAGTATAGTATAGTATAGTATAATATAGTATAGTGCTCCCAGTACAGAGTGTATTGTCGGTATTCACAGGCCTCACTGTTTTGACTCGCGGAGAATTGAGAAGTCTGACCAAACGCTATATAAATCATCTCCTATCTATGGTTAATCTAACTATAAGAGAAGCTATGAAAGATATTTAATAATAGACTACCCCGCGCTACTGAACTTGACGAAAACCACTAACAGTTCAGACCTTAAATTCATATTCATGAAAAGGGCTTATATCCCAGCATCAACTCAACGACAAGACGTTTACCATTTGACACAGTTAACTGCCCATTTCTGGATAGCAACATTTCAGAATGGCCTGATATAGGTTTATATATCTCGCCAAGTAACGTTTGCTTCATCCTGTCATAAATGTGACGTTAAGTTAATGATAATGCAGAAACTTGTCAAATAATCTATATTGGTACCTTACCAAGATATTCTGGATAGGATTATTTGTAGCCTAATAGGAACGACGGCCAACATTTTCCATAACCTTATATGTTAAACGCCAGCAAGAATCTGGAAGCTTAGTAACCTGTTGAGAAAACTATTAATTCTTATTAATGAACCTTCAAAGTATGTCAGTGTTTGACTGTATTTTTTTCCAATTCTCTTCAAAAAGTCAATAAATATGCCGGATTTTCATTAGGAAATTTGATGTGACCAATTAATTGATACAAAACTGAAAGACAACCCGTGATGCTCTGTTGTTTTAAGACAATTCGAATGGAAATTGATATGTTTCTTATGACTGATTCGTAAAGTGCCCGGAGGACGTGATGTCGTTATGGTTTTGGATGCTTCAATGACCGAGGACCAGTTTGACCAAGCTCTTCGATTCGCTAACAACTTCGCTAGCTGGTTTGACGTCGATTCCGGAGAATCACGAATCGGTGTTTTGACATACAGCTCGTCTCCAAACGTTCAATTCGACCTTAACAGATATCAAAACCGAAGGGACATTTATAACGCTGTCAATGGCCTCAAAAGAACCGGCGGAAATACGAACACCGCCCAAGCACTGAGCACGGCACGCACACGGATGTTCGCACAACAATATGGTGACAGACCCCTGGCCAATAATGTTCTGATTCTCATCACCGGAAAACAGTCCATGAATAATCGGCAAACCCTGTCCGAGGCAGAAAGGGGTCGGAACGCAGGTATCCATATGTACACTATCGGACTGGGTCTGAATGATCCGACTGAGATAGAAACCATCGCCACACAGCCAGCCAGATATAACAGTTGGAATCTCCGTTCTCTTAGTGAGCTGAATGGAGTGCCAGAACCTCTGGTGAACAGAATTGCAGCCAGTAAGTTGAATGGTCATTTTGTTATTCGCATTTCCCGTCGTCCGTCTTGTGACGCAAATTCATTTTTGAGAATATTATATCGAATTGCAAGGCACGGTACAAAACTGTCGTTTAGATTGCATTGACACACGTATTTTGTACCACTCTTTGGTCTACTTTTTGGGCCACTTGTGTTGCCGCAAAAACAAAACCATTTGGTTTTATCTAGCTCTAAACCGCTTTGGTAGAGTAAATATTTCTGACAAGTCTAGTTATTAATCCAGTTATCATCACGTTAGACTGAGCCGATTATTTTCATTCGTGTTGCATATTTACACTGTCAGTTTTCCCTTTCTCACAAATGTTATACCATTTTCAGTGCCACAGATGACTACCCCGGGGTCCGTTACCCGAGCTCCTGCCACTCGTCCAGGGATTAGACCGACACCTGGTGACCGGCGGCCAACTAGAAGTAGGCTCTCACAGTCTTGCATTCCGAATAAGAAATTGCAAACTAATATTTTCCGCGTTTGGATCGTTTCTTTCATCTGACGGCCACATATTTCATCACTTTCCACCTATTACATCATTGTACTTGGATTTTTGTATCTGGTATCGCTCAATCCGGTGTTCGGGGCCGTTACCATGTCTTTCAGGATGAATACATGGACAGCTACATTAAAAGCGTGACTGAGATACAAATCATCACAGGGATCATTGTTTGGTCTTGTGATATATTTACATATGCAGGCAGACTATTGACCTGTGGAGTCAGATGACGTCTTTTCAGAACGCCGGCATGTTTTCCCACCAAATTTATAAGTTACGGTTAATTTTAATCCGTCCGTCATATTTTATCTCAGTCTAGACTTGGTCCATTTCACAAAACAAGCGTAACAAACGTAAAAGCATTGCCATGAAAGTCGTGTATTCCGACCATGCTAAGGACCAGATGATAATGTCAGTTTTGACAGGGTTCTGGTTTATCAAATTTCAAAATGTTTTAAATTCAAATATTAAGACCATGGATAATGTCAGTATTTAGAGTACAGTACAGTAGTATAGTGCTCACAGTACAGAGTAAAAAGTCTGAGACTTGCCTTACCAAGATATTTTGGATAGGATTATTTGTAGCCTAATAGGAACGACGACCCACATTTTCCATAACCTTATATGTTAAACGCCAGCAAGAATCTGGAAGCTTAGTAACCTGTTGAAAGAACTATTAATTCTTATTAATGAACCTTCAAAGGATGTCAGTGTTTGGCTGAATATTCTCCCAATTCTCTTGAAAAAGTCAATGAATATGCCGGATTTTCATTAGGAAATTTGATGTGACCAATTAATTGATATAACACTAAAAGACAACACGTGATGCTCTGTTGTTTTTATACAATTCGTATGGAAATTGATATGTTTCTTATGACTGATTTGTAAAGTGCCCGGAGGACGTGACGTCGTTATGGTTTTGGATGCTTCAATGACCGAGGACCAGTTTGACCAAGCTCTCCGATTCGCTAACAACTTCGCTAGCTGGTTTAACGTCGATTCCGGAGAATCACGAATCGGTGTTTTGACATACAGCTCGTCCCCAAACGTTCAATTCGACCTGAACAGATATCAAAACAGAAGGGACATTTATAACGCTGTCAATGGCCTCAAAAGAACCGGCGGAAATACGAACACCGCCCGAGCACTGAGCACGGCACGCACACGGATGTTCGCACAACAATATGGTGACAGACCCCTGGCCAATAATGTTCTGATTCTCATCACCGGAAAACAGTCCATGAATAATCGGCAAACCCTGTCTGAGGCAGAAAGGGGTCGGAACGATGGGATCCATATGTACACTATCGGACTGGGTCTGAACGATCCGACTGAGATAGAAACCATCGCCACCCAGCCGGCCAGATATAACAGTTGGAATCTCCGTTCTCCCAGTGAGCTGAGTGGTGTACCAGAACCTCTGGTGAACAGAATTGCAGCCAGTAAGTTGAATGATCATTCTGTTATTCCCATTCCCCGTCGTTCGTCTTGTGACGCAATCACATCGTTTGAAAATATTATATCGAATTGCAAGGCACGGCACAAAACTGTCGTTTAGATTACATTGACACATGTATTTTGTACCACTCCTGGGCCCACTTTTGGGCCACTTGCGTAGCCGCAAAAACAATATCATTTGGTTTTATCTAGCTCTAAACCGCTTTTGTAGAGTATATATTTCTGACAATTCTAGTTATTAATCCAGTTATCATAATGTTAGACTGAGCTGAATATTTTCACCCGTATTACATATTTACACTGTCCGTTTTCTCTTCCTCACAAATGTTATATCGTTTTCAGTGCCACAGATGACTACCCCGGGGTCCGTTACCCGAGCTCCTGTCACTCGTCCAGGGATTAGACCGACACCTGGTGACCGGCGGCCAACTAGAAGTAGGGTCTCACAGTCTTGCATTCCGAACAAGAAATTGCAAACTAATATATTCCTCGTTTGATCCGTTTCTTTCATCTGACGACCACGTATTTCATCAATTTCCAGCATATGGCTTGATAGGGCTATTACATCATTTTGCTTGGATTTTTGTATCTGGTACCGCGCAATCCGGTGTTCAGGGCCGCTACCATGTCTTTCAAGATAAATACATGGACAGCTACAATAAAAGCGTAACTGAGATAGAATTAATGACAGGGATCATTGTTTGGTCTTGTGATATATTTACATATGCAGGCTCAATATTGAACTGTGGGATCAGATGACGTCTTTTCAGAACGCCGACATGTTTTCCCACCAAATTTATAAGTTGCGGTTAATTTTAATCCTTCCGTCATATTTTATCTCAGTCCAGACTTGGTCCATTTCACAAAACAAGCGTAACAAACGTAAAAGCATTGCCATGAAAGTCGTGTATTCCGACCATGCTAAGGACCAGATGATAATGTCAGTTTTGACAGGGTTCTGGTTTATCAAATTTCAAAATGCTTTAAATTCAAATATTAAGACCCTGGATAATGTCAATATTTAGAGTACAGTATAGTATAGTACAGTATAGTATAGTATAGTATAGTGCTCCCAGTACAGAGTGTATTGTCGGTATTCACAGGGCTCACTGTTTTGACTCGCGGAGAATTGAGAAGTCTGACCAAACGCTATATAAATGATCTCCTATCTATGGTTAATCTAACTATAAGAGAAGCTATGAAAGATATTTAATAATAGACTACCCCGCGCTTCTGAACTTGACGAAAACCATTAACAGTTCAGACCTTAAATTCATATTCATGAAAAGGGCTTATATCCCAGCATCAACTCAACGACAAGACGTTTACCATTTGACACAGTTAACTGCCCATTTCTGGATAGCAACATTTCAGAATGGCCTGATATAGGTTTATATATCTCGCCAAGTAACGTTTGCTTCATCCTGTCATAAATGTGACGTTAAGTTAATGATAATGCAGAAACTTGTCAAATAATCTATATTGGTACCTTACCAAGATATTTTGGATAGGATTATTTGTAGCCTAATAGGAACGACGACCCACATTTTCCATAACCTTATATGTTAAACGCCAGCAAGAATCTGGAAGCTTAGTAACCTGTTGAAAGAACTATTAATTCTTATTAATGAACCTTCAAAGGATGTCAGTGTTTGGCTGAATATTCTCCCAATTCTCTTGAAAAAGTCAATGAATATGCCGGATTTTCATTAGGAAATTTGATGTGACCAATTAATTGATATAACACTAAAAGACAACACGTGATGCTCTGTTGTTTTTATACAATTCGTATGGAAATTGATATGTTTCTTATGACTGATTTGTAAAGTGCCCGGAGGACGTGACGTCGTTATGGTTTTGGATGCTTCAATGACCGAGGACCAGTTTGACCAAGCTCTCCGATTCGCTAACAACTTCGCTAGCTGGTTTGACGTCGATTCCGGAGAATCACGAATCGGTGTTTTGACATACAGCTCGTCTCCAAACGTTCAATTCGACCTGAACAGATATCAAAACAGAAGGGACATTTATAACGCTGTCAATGGCCTCAAAAGAACCGGCGGAAATACGAACACCGCCCGAGCACTGAGCACGGCACGCACACGGATGTTCGCACAACAATATGGTGACAGACCCCTGGCCAATAATGTTCTGATTCTCATCACCGGAAAACAGTCCATGAATAATCGGCAAACCCTGTCTGAGGCAGAAAGGGGTCGGAACGATGGGATCCATATGTACACTATCGGACTGGGTCTGAACGATCCGACTGAGATAGAAACCATCGCCACCCAGCCGGCCAGATATAACAGTTGGAATCTCCGTTCTCCCAGTGAGCTGAGTGGTGTACCAGAACCTCTGGTGAACAGAATTGCAGCCAGTAAGTTGAATGATCATTCTGTTATTCCCATTCCCCGTCGTTCGTCTTGTGACGCAATCACATCGTTTGAAAATATTATATCGAATTGCAAGGCACGGCACAAAACTGTCGTTTAGATTACATTGACACATGTATTTTGTACCACTCCTGGGCCCACTTTTGGGCCACTTGCGTAGCCGCAAAAACAATATCATTTGGTTTTATCTAGCTCTAAACCGCTTTTGTAGAGTATATATTTCTGACAATTCTAGTTATTAATCCAGTTATCATAATGTTAGACTGAGCTGAATATTTTCACCCGTATTACATATTTACACTGTCCGTTTTCTCTTCCTCACAAATGTTATATCGTTTTCAGTGCCACAGATGACTACCCCGGGGTCCGTTACCCGAGCTCCTGTCACTCGTCCAGGGATTAGACCGACACCTGGTGACCGGCGGCCAACTAGAAGTAGGGTCTCACAGTCTTGCATTCCGAACAAGAAATTGCAAACTAATATATTCCTCGTTTGATCCGTTTCTTTCATCTGACGACCACGTATTTCATCAATTTCCAGCATATGGCTTGATAGGGCTATTACATCATTTTGCTTGGATTTTTGTATCTGGTACCGCGCAATCCGGTGTTCAGGGCCGCTACCATGTCTTTCAAGATAAATACATGGACAGCTACAATAAAAGCGTAACTGAGATAGAATTAATGACAGGGATCATTGTTTGGTCTTGTGATATATTTACATATGCAGGCTCAATATTGAACTGTGGGATCAGATGACGTCTTTTCAGAACGCCGACATGTTTTCCCACCAAATTTATAAGTTGCGGTTAATTTTAATCCTTCCGTCATATTTTATCTCAGTCCAGACTTGGTCCATTTCACAAAACAAGCGTAACAAACGTAAAAGCATTGCCATGAAAGTCGTGTATTCCGACCATGCTAAGGACCAGATGATAATGTCAGTTTTGACAGGGTTCTGGTTTATCAAATTTCAAAATGCTTTAAATTCAAATATTAAGACCATGGATAATGTCAGTATTTAGAGTACAGTATAGTATAGTACAGTATAGTATAGTATAGTATAGTGCTCCCAGTACAGAGTGTATTGTCGGTATTCACAGGGCTCACTGTTTTGACTCGCGGAGAATTGAGAAGTCTGACCAAACGCTATATAAATGATCTCCTATCTATGGTTAATCTAACTATAAGAGAAGCTATGAAAGATATTTAATAATAGACTACCCCGCGCTTCTGAACTTGACGAAAACCATTAACAGTTCAGACCTTAAATTCATATTCATGAAAAGGGCTTATATCCCAGCATCAACTCAACGACAAGACGTTTACCATTTGACACAGTTAACTGCCCATTTCTGGATAGCAACATTTCAGAATGGCCTGATATAGGTTTATATATCTCGCCAAGTAACGTTTGCTTCATCCTGTCATAAATGTGGCGTTGAATTAATGATAATGCAGAAACTTGTCAAATAATCTATATTGGTACCTTACCAAGATATTCTGGATAGGATTATTTGTAGCCTAATAGGAACGACGACCCACATATTTCATAGCCTTATATGTTAAACGCCAGCAAGAATCTGGAAGCTTAGTAACCTGTTGAGGGAACTATTAATTCGTATTATTGAGCCTTCAAAGGATGTCAGTGTTTGGCTGGATTTTCTCCCAATTCTCTTCAAAAAGTCAATAAATATGCCGGATTTTCATTAGGAAATTTGATGTAACCAATTAATTGATATAAAACTTAAAGGCAACACGTGATGCTCTGTTGTTTTAAGACAATTCGAATGGAAATTGATATGTTTCTTATGACTGATTTGTAAAGTGCCCGGAGGACGTGACGTCGTCATGGTTTTGGATGCTTCAATGACCGAGGACCAGTTTGACCAAGCTCTCCGATTCGCTAACAACTTCGCTAGCTGGTTTGACGTCGATTCCGGAGAATCACGAATCGGTGTTTTGACATACAGCTCGTCTCCAAACGTTCAATTCGACCTGAACAGATATCAAAACAGAAGGGACATTTATAACGCTGTCAATGGCCTCAAAAGAACCGGCGGAAATACGAACACCGCCCGAGCACTGAGCACGGCACGCACACGGATGTTCGCACAACAATATGGTGACAGACCCCTGGCCAATAATGTTCTGATTCTCATCACCGGAAAACAGTCCATGAATAATCGGCAAACCCTGTCTGAGGCAGAAAGGGGTCGGAACGATGGGATCCATATGTACACTATCGGACTGGGTCTGAACGATCCGACTGAGATAGAAACCATCGCCACCCAGCCGGCCAGATATAACAGTTGGAATCTCCGTTCTCCCAGTGAGCTGAGTGGTGTACCAGAACCTCTGGTGAACAGAATTGCAGCCAGTAAGTTGAATGATCATTCTGTTATTCCCATTCCCCGTCGTTCGTCTTGTGACGCAATCACATCGTTTGAAAATATTATATCGAATTGCAAGGCACGGCACAAAACTGTCGTTTAGATTACATTGACACATGTATTTTGTACCACTCCTGGGCCCACTTTTGGGCCACTTGCGTAGCCGCAAAAACAATATCATTTGGTTTTATCTAGCTCTAAACCGCTTTTGTTGAGTATATATTTCTGACAATTCTAGTTATTAATCCAGTTATCATAATGTTAGACTGAGCTGAATATTTTCACCCGTATTACATATTTACACTGTCCGTTTTCTCTTCCTCACAAATGTTATATCGTTTTCAGTGCCACAGATGACTACCCCGGGGTCCGTTACCCGAGCTCCTGTCACTCGTCCAGGGATTAGACCGACACCTGGTGACCGGCGGCCAACTAGAAGTAGGGTCTCACAGTCTTGCATTCCGAACAAGAAATTGCAAACTAATATATTCCTCGTTTGATCCGTTTCTTTCATCTGACGACCACGTATTTCATCAATTTCCAGCATATGGCTTGATAGGGCTATTACATCATTTTGCTTGGATTTTTGTATCTGGTACCGCGCAATCCGGTGTTCAGGGCCGCTACCATGTCTTTCAAGATAAATACATGGACAGCTACAATAAAAGCGTAACTGAGATAGAATTAATGACAGGGATCATTGTTTGGTCTTGTGATATATTTACGTATGCAGGCACAATATTGAACTGTGGATCAGATGACGTCTTTTCAGAACGCCGACATGTTTTCCCACCAAATTTATAAGTTGCGGTTAATTTTAATCCTTCCGTCATATTTTATCTCAGTCCAGACTTGGTCCATTTCACAAAACAAGCGTAACAAACGTAAAAGCATTGCCATGAAAGTCGTGTATTCCGACCATGCTAAGGACCAGATGATAATGTCAGTTTTGACAGGGTTCTGGTTTATCAAATTTCAAAATGCTTTAAATTCAAATATTAAGACCATGGATAATGTCAGTATTTAGAGTACAGTATAGTATAGTACAGTATAGTATAGTATAGTATAGTGCTCCCAGTACAGAGTGTATTGTCGGTATTCACAGGCCTCACTGTTTTGATTCGCGGAGAATTGAGAAGTCTGACCAAACGCTATATAAATGATCTCCTATCTATGGTTAATCTAACTATAAGAGAAGCTATGAAAGATATTTAATAATAGACTCCCCCGCGCTACTGAACTTGACGAAAACCACTAACAGTTCAGACCTTAAATTCATATTCATGAAAAGGGCTTATACCCAGCCTCAATTCAACGACAAGACGTTTACAATTTGACATAGTCAACTGCCCATTTCTGGATAGCAATATTTCAGAATGGCCTGATATAGGTTTATATATCTCGCCAAGTAACGTTTGCTTCATCCTGTCATAAATGTGACGTTAAGTTAATGATAATGCAGAAACTTGTCAAATAATCTATATTGGTACCTTACCAAGATATTCTGGATAGGATTATTTGTAGCCTAATAGGAACGACGGCCAACATTTTCCATAACCTTATATGTTAAACGCCAGCAAGAATCTGGAAGCTTAGTAACCTGTTGAGGGAACTATTAATTCTTATTAATGAACCTTCAAAGTATGTCAGTGTTTGACTGTATTTTCTTCCAATTCTCTTCAAAAAGTCAATAAATATGCCGGATTTTCATTAGGAAATTTGATGTGACCAATTAATTGATACAAAACTGAAAGACAACACGTGATGCTCTGTTGTTTTAAGACAATTCGAATGGAAATTGATATGTTTCTTATGACTGATTCGTAAAGTGCCCGGAGGACGTGATGTCGTTATGGTTTTGGATGCTTCAATGACCGAGGACCAGTTTGACCAAGCTCTTCGATTCGCTAACAACTTCGCTAGCTGGTTTGACGTCGATTCCGGAGAATCACGAATCGGTGTTTTGACATACAGCTCGTCTCCAAACGTTCAATTCGACCTTAACAGATATCAAAACCGAAGGGACATTTATAACGCTGTCAATGGCCTCAAAAGAACCGGCGGAAATACGAACACCGCCCAAGCACTGAGCACGGCACGCACACGGATGTTCGCACAACAATATGGTGACAGACCCCTGGCCAATAATGTTCTGATTCTCATCACCGGAAAACAGTCCATGAATAATCGGCAAACTCTGTCCGAGGCAGAAAGGGGTCGGAACGCAGGTATCCATATGTACACTATCGGACTGGGTCTGAATGATCCGACTGAGATAGAAACCATCGCCACACAGCCAGCCAGATATAACAGTTGGAATCTCCGTTCTCTTAGTGAGCTGAATGGAGTGCCAGAACCTCTGGTGAACAGAATTGCAGCCAGTAAGTTGAATGGTCATTTTGTTATTCGCATTTCCCGTCGTCCGTCTTGTGACGCAAATTCAATTTTGAGAATATTATATCGAATTGCAAGGCACGGTACAAAACTGTCGTTTAGATTGCATTGACACACGTATTTTGTAGCACTCTTTGGTCTACTTTTTGGGCCACTTGTGTTGCCGCAAAAACAAAACCATTTGGTTTTATCTAGCTCTAAACCGCTTTGGTAGAGTAAATATTTCTGACAAGTCTAGTTATTAATCCAGTTATCATCACGTTAGACTGAGCCGATTATTTTCATTCGTGTTGCATATTTACACTGTCAGTTTTCCCTTTCTCACAAATGTTATACCATTTTCAGTGCCACAGATGACTACCCCGGGGTCCGTTACCCGAGCTCCTGTCACTCGTCCAGGGATTAGACCGACACCTGGTGACCGGCGGCCAACTAGAAGTAGGCTCTCACAGTCTTGCATTCCGAATAAGAAATTGCAAACTAATATTTTCCGCGTTTGGATCGTTTCTTTCATCTGACGGCCACATATTTCATCACTTTCCACCTATTACATCATTGTACTTGGATTTTTGTATCTGGTATCGCTCAATCCGGTGGTCGGGGCCGTTACCATGTCTTTCAGGATGATTACATGAACAGCTACAATAAAAGCGTGACTGAGATACAAATCATCACAGGGATCATTGTTTGATCTTGTGATATATTTACATATGCAGGCACAATATTGACCTGTGGAGTCAGATGACGTCTTTTCAGAACGCCGGCATGTTTTCCCACCAAATTTATAAGTTACGGTTAATTTTAATCCGTCCGTCATATTTTATCTCAGTCCAGACTTGGTCCATTTCACAAAACAAGCGTAACAAACGTAAAAGCATTGCCATGAAAGTCGTGTATTCCGACCATGCTAAGGACCAGATGATAATGTCAGTTTTGACAGGGTTCTGGTTTATCAAATTTCAAAATGTTTTAAATTCAAATATTAAGACCATGGATAATGTCAGTATTTAGAGTACAGTACAGTATAGTATAGTGCTCACAGTACAGAGTAAAAAGTCGGTATTCACAGGATTTACTGTTCTCACTCGCGGAGAATTGAGAAGTCTGACCAAACTCTATATAAATGATCTCCTACATGTATATATGTATAATCCAACTATAAAGGAAGCTATGAAAGACCTTTAACAATAGACTCTTCCACGCTACTGAACTTGACGAAAACCACTAACAGTTCAGACCTTATATTTATATTTATGAAAAGGGCGTATACCCCAGCGTCAACACGACAAGACGTTTACAATTTGACATAGGTAACTGCTCATTTCTGGGTAGCAATATTGCAGAATGGCCTGATATAGGTTTATATATCTCGCCAAGTAACGTTTGCTTCATCCTGTCATAAATGTGACGTTAAGTTAATGATAATGCAGAAACTTGTCAAATAATCTATATTGGTACCTTACCAAGATATTTTGGATAGGATTATTTGTAGCCTAATAGGAACGACGACCCACATTTTCCATAACCTTATATGTTAAACGCCAGCAAGAATCTGGAAGCTTAGTAACCTGTTGAAAGAACTATTAATTCTTATTAATGAACCTTCAAAGGATGTCAGTGTTTGGCTGAATATTCTCCCAATTCTCTTGAAAAAGTCAATGAATATGCCGGATTTTCATTAGGAAATTTGATGTGACCAATTAATTGATATAACACTAAAAGACAACACGTGATGCTCTGTTGTTTTTATACAATTCGTATGGAAATTGATATGTTTCTTATGACTGATTTGTGAAGTGCCCGGAGGACGTGACGTCGTTATGGTTTTGGATGCTTCTATGACCGAGGACCAGTTTGACCAAGCTCTCCGATTCGCTAACAACTTCGCTAGCTGGTTTGACGTCGATTCCGGAGAATCACGAATCGGTGTTTTGACATACAGCTCGTCTCCAAACGTTCAATTCAACCTGAACAGATATCAAAACAGAAGGGACATTTATAACGCTGTCAATGGCCTCAAAAGAACCGGCGGAAATACGAACACCGCCCGAGCACTGAGCACGGCACGCACTCGGATGTTCGCACAACAATATGGTGACAGACCCCTGGCCAATAATGTTCTGATTCTCATCACCGGAAAACAGTCCATGAATAATCGGCAAACTCTGTCCGAGGCAGAAAGGGGTCGGAACGCAGGTATCCATATGTACACTATCGGACTGGGTCTGAATGATCCGACTGAGATAGAAACCATCGCCACCCAGCCGGCCAGATATAACAGTTGGAATCTCCGTTCCCCCAGTGAGCTGAGTGGAGTGCCAGAACCTCTGGTGAACAGAATTGCAGCCAGTAAGTTGAATGATCATTTTTTTATTCCGATTCCCCGTCGTTCGTCTTGTGACGCAATTACATCTTTTGAAAATATTATCTCGAATTGCAAGGCACGGTACAAAACTGTCGTTTAGATTTTATTGACAGATGTATTTTGTACCACTCTTGGGTCTACCTTTTGGGCCACCTGTGTTGTCGCAGAAACAATATCATTTGGTTTTATCTAGCTCTAAACCGCTTTTGTAGAGTAAATATTTCTGACAATTCTAGTTATTAATCCAGTTATCATAATGTTAGACTGAGCCGATTATTTTCAATCGTTTTGCATATTTACACTGCAAGTTTTCTCTTTCTGACAAATGTTATACCATTTTCAGTGCCACAGATGACTACCCCGGGGTCCGTTACCCGAGCTCCTGTCACTCGTCCAGGGATTAGACCGACACCTGGTGACCGACGGCCAACTAGAAGTAGGGTCTCACAGTCTTGCGTTCCGAATAAGAAATTATAAACTAATCTTTTCTTCGTTTGGGTCGTTTTTTTTCTTTCTAACGGTCACACAGTTCATCACTTTCCAGATGGCTTGATAGTCTATTACATCATTGCGCTTAGATTTTTGTATCGCTCAATCCGGTACTTTGGACCGAGACCATGTCATCCAATATGTCCACATGATCAACTATACAAGCATGGCAGATAAACAAATCATCACCGGAATTATTTTTTGTTCTTGTGATATTTTAACATTTGTAGGCAGAATATTGGCCTGTGGGGTCGTATGACTTCTTGTCAGTACGCCGGCAACTTTCCCCACCAAATTTATATGTGGCGTATAATTTTAGTTCTTCCGTCAAATTCAAGCCCAGTGGAGACATGGTCCATTTTACAGCAGGCGTAACAAACGTAAAAGTAACAAAGTGGAAGTCATGTATACCGAGTGAGTAAGTGAGTGAGTGAATATGATTTAACGTCGCTTTCAACTATATTTCAATCATATCACGACGTTGGGTCCTATTCCTTTTCACACTCGGGATCCACACGGGTGGGGTCGTATTCCTAGGACAAGCTGTCTGAGGAGCCGAGGCCTATTCTTACCATGACCTGCGGTGTGCACAATGACATCCCAGGTCAATCCCCGGAAGCCCCACGGGTATACCGACCATGCTTGGGACCAAATTATAGTGTCGGTTTTGACAGGGTTCGTGTTCATCAAAGCTCAATATACTTCTCACTTAGGAACGTTTGCTTCACACTCTCAAAAATATGGCGTTCATTGATAATAACGTAGAATCCAAAGAAATCTATTTTGGTACCGGCACCTTGTCAAGACATTTTGGATAGGATTGCACTTCATCTACATCTTTCCATGTGGTTTCCGATAGATTAAACCTATTATGTCAAACTCGGTTGGGGGACCCCATTATCTGTAGCCTAATAAGATCGACGGCCCACAAGAATAGATCTTAGCTCCTCAGACAGCTTGTCGCAAGAGGCGACTAACTGAGGCACCCGTGAGTGTCTCGGGTGTGAAAAGGAATAGGACCCCACCCGTGTGGTTCCCGGGTGTGAAAAGGAATAGGACTCATCGTCGTGACTGAAATATAGTTGAAAGCGACGTTAAATCATATTCACTCACTCACTCTCTCACTCACTCGACGGCCCACATTTTCTATAGCCTTGTATGTTAAAAGCCTGCAAGAATCTGGAAGCGCGTGGTAACATCTGTGATTGGCTCGATTTTCATCCAATTATCTTCTAAAGGCAACGAAGATGAAGTAACCAATCATTTTTTTTAACTAGAAGACATCTCGTGATGGTATATTGTTTATATAAAACCCCAATGTAAAATTGAGATGTTCCTTATACTGATTTATACTCCCGATTTGTAAAGTGCCCGGGGGACGTGACGTCGTTATGGTTTTGGATGCTTCCATGACCGAGGATCAGTTTGACCAAGCTCTTCGATTCGCTAACAACTTCGCTAGCTGGTTTGACGTCGATTCCGGAGAATCACGAATCGGTGTTTTGACATACAGCTCGTCTCCAAATGTTCAATTCAACCTGAACAGATATAAAAGCAGAAGGGATATTTATGGTGCTGTCAATGGCCTCAGAAGAACCGGCGGAAATACGAACACCGCTCGAGCACTGAGCACGGCACGCACACGGATGTTCGCACCACAATATGGTGACAGACCCCTGGCCAATAATGTTCTGATTCTCATCACCGGAAAACAGTCCATGAATAATCGGCAAACCCTGTCCGAGGCGGAAAGGAGTCGGAACGCCGGGATCCACATGTATACTATCGGACTGGGCCTGAATGATCCGACTGAGATAGAAACCATCGCCACCCAGCCAGCCAGATATAACAGTTGGAATCTGCGTTCTCCTAGTGAGCTGAGTGATGTACCAGAACCTCTGGTGAACAGAATTGCAGCAAGTAAGTTGAATGATTATTCTGTCATTCACAGTCTCCGCCGTTTTTGTCAATACTCAATTTCAACCGTTAAAAATTGAATTACAAGGCATGGTACAAAAATGTATCTCAGGCTGAATTGGCATATGTAAGATTCTTGATTCTACAGTTACAGCCACTTTAGTAGCTGCAAAAACAATATCATTGGGTTTTATCTAGCTTTGTGGAGTATTTCTAGCTATCAATTCAGTTATCATTAAGTTAGACTTAGCCGAATTTTTTCACCCATCTTGCATATTTACACTGTCAGCTTTCTCTTTCTCACAAATGTGATACCATTTCCAGTGCCACAGATGACTACCCCCGCGCCAGTTACCCGAGCCCCAGTCACTCGTCCAGCGACCAGACCGACACCTGGTGACCGGCGGCCAACTAGAAGTAAGTTTTGTTTGTTTTGGCCTAATCTTGTATACCACGGGTGATCAGTCATTTAATCATCCCTCTCTCCATCATAAGCATTCCTCCCTCCCTCCAATTATTTAAATTTCCATTTTTCCCTCAGTCGTTCCTTCCAATATGCATTTAATAAAGTTTATGTACATTGTTAAATTGTGATGTTTGATATTGAAAATTCGTATATATTTGTGAATAGAGTAGATGTGAATGTATTAGAAAGTTTGTTATGTTATGTCCTTTTTGTGTTTCGTGTAATTGTTTTTGTCATGTTGAGCTGTTTACCAATTCATCAATAAAACTTGATTTACTGCACACTACATCTTACGTTCTCTTTTTGCCTGTGATTTCTGTTATATTCCTTTATATGTGTATCAACAGATTTGCTTCCCTAAGTTCATACTACATATGGTTTGACTCTGACTTACATTTTGATATTGGAAAAATACGTGTACTTTCGATTTCACGACGCCATCATGGCGTCATATCATGGCGTCATTTCTTAATGGCTGCCTTCTGACGTTACGTGAATAAGATAGGCTCAATATGGTAGAGTAACGCTACGCGCGCGTTTTGTAATTCAAAATAGTGTTACCTTCCCTTATACTTATCCTGTCAAGTTAAAACACGACTGAATACATCTATACAGGTGTAGTGGTTGACATGAAATAGTGATGCTGAATCATTCTCCATATAGATTAAACTGTTGTGTCTTTGAAACTGAATTGGTTTTCCTCCAGAACCTACATACCCTGATCTTACTCCTTCACCAGATCTTAATCCTTCACCAGCCCTTTACTCCAGATTTTGACTCTGATGATGACGTCACTGATCCTGATCGTGTAGTACGTCACTTTCAGTGATGACATCACTTCCGGTTATGTCATCCCTTCCGGCGATGATGCCACCTTGTGTGTGATGATGTCACTTCCGATGATTATGTCAACTCGGATGATAATATCACTTCCGGTGATGATGTTACTCGCCATTTCTCTCCCTCTCTGAACATGCCCAATCTCCTATGTGTCGAAGACCCTAACTATGCACTGAGTTAGTTAGTATCTTACTACCATCAACATGCAATATAATGGTATAGCAGGTACATGTGTTCGAGTTCAGTTCAGTCTATGAAGTTGTTATAAAATGCAATGTGTCCGTATGTTGTTTTTTCTGCGTGGAACGCCATCTGGGGTGCAGTTAAACAGATAGATGAACTCGGTTCCGTATGAATCGGATTTTCTGCAAGGTAAGTAAATTATTGTCGCGTTAGAGCATAGATTTATTCTTGTCACTCCTTGATTTGTACAGTGCCCGGCGGACGTGACGTCGTTATGGTTCTGGATGCTTCCATGACCGAGGATCAGTTCGACCGAGCTCTTCGATTCGCCAACACCTTCGTTAGCTGGTTTGACGTCGATTCTGGAGAATCACGAATTGGTGTGTTAACATACAGCTCCTCTCCAACCGTTCGCTTCAACCTGAACAGATATCGCAACAGAAGGGACATTTATAGGGCCGTCAATGGCCTCAGTAGAACTGGAGGACGCACGAACACTGCACGAGCACTGAGCACGGCACGCACTCGGATGTTCTCGTCACGTTATGGTGACAGGCCACTAGCCAATAATATTTTGATTCTTATCACCGGAAAACAGTCCATGAATAATCGGCAAACCCTGTCCGAGGCAGAAAGGGGCCGGAACGCCGGTATCCATATGTACACTATCGGCCTGGGTCTGAATGATCCGACTGAGATAGAAACCATCGCCACCCAGCCAGCCAGAGATAACAGTTGGAACATCCGTTCCCTTGGCGACCTGAGTGGAGTACCAGAACCTCTGGTGAACAAAATTGCAGCAAGTAAGTTGACTGATTCATTCTGTCCATTCTCATTTACTCCACGCAGAAGTGCTTGTCAATACGCAATTCAATTATTTGATAATATAACATCAAATTGCAAGATATGGTACAATACTGTTGTTTGAGCTAAATCGGTACCATGTGAACTCACGAGTCTACATTTTGGGCACTTGGGTATCCGTAAAACACCACTATTTGATTTTAATTGGCTCTAACCGTGTTGATATTGTCTGTGGACTTCCAATAGTTGAATGGACCTCTAAGTAACTCTGCGATTGGCTGGAGATTCTTTCCATGGTTCTTCAGGGGTCAATGGAATTATCGCATTCTCGTTTCAAAATTTGAATTGACAAGTCAAACGTTTTAAGACTAGAAGATATCCCATGATGCAATTTTGCTTCTATGAAACATAATTACGCCCGAATCCCAACCTGTAACCATCTCGGTCATCTATACGCGGTAAGACTGACCCTGGGATCGTGTGTATCCATGTTCAGCCTACTTTCGGCAACTGCAGGATGGAATTTCCATAAATCAATACCACGTGACTTCGTCAGCCAATCAGCTAAAGTCTACCGACGTAACCCCAACGTAACTCGCCATTTTCGAGTCATGTGATGATCTACTTGTTCAAAATTTCAGATTCACCACACCTCTTGGATGAAACGAAAGTTATACATACCTATATATTTTGTAAGCCCAGGCAATATCTGTTTCAGAAGTAGTATGAAAACCTGTACATATCAGATTTCTCGGGTCTGTTCTCCGCCGGATGAAGGCCGAACAGAATCCGGTAAAGTACTGGATATGGCTCCGCGATAATGGAGACACACGATTCGCAAGCCATCTTGTGGATGGCGAGGTGTACGCAAATGGCCCGAATCCGTGAACAATTCAAGTTATCAATCCAGTTACCTCAAAGTGAGACTGAGCCGAAAACTTGCACTCTTGTCCCATATTTACATGTCACATGATCAATGTTCTCTCTCTTATAATTGTTATCACTGGCTGGTATAATTGAAGAATGTTGACCGCTCCTCTCCTGAAATTGGTACTGCCATTCGAAATAGGTCTTTAGAATATTTTATTCAAGACGGTTGAATATTGAATGTCGGACCTGACGCTTGCTAATTCCAGTGCCACAGATGACTACCCCGGCGCCAGTTACTCGAGCTCCTGTCACTCGACCAGCGACCAGACCGACACCTGGTGACCGGCGGCCAACTAGAAGTAAGTCTTCTTTGAGTAGGATTAATCTCACAAACACCTCATCGGAACTACTTATTCGAGGAGCCTGTGCCCCGGATTAAAGAAGTTAACCGATCTGTAAAGTCTGTCCGATCGATTGTTATTCGTTCGCTAATATCCCGACGCCTACCATGAAGTGCAAGTACATCATGTATATACAAATTGAAAAAAACAAGTGATTGTTGTGAGCAACAGCAGACGTCTTTTTGTTTATGCCGAGCTAAATGGTTTCTGTTTCTCTGACAACAGAGTTTGAGGTAACTGCCATACCTCTGTCAAAGCAGTTAATCCGCTGATTATCCTATGTCTTTAATAGAACATTAAGTGGCATTTTCTGTATGAAAATTCATTCAACGTTTACACAATGTTTGAATTTAAACGTTGGTTGTACCAGTTTAGCGTTGACAAAACGTCGGCGAATGACAATAACCTATAACGTCATTTCAATGAGCAAATGACGTTGATATCGCGTCTTTTGCGCGTAATCAACGTTGGATGAACGTTAGTTTGCGATCCGGATAACGGGTATGGATAAATTGACCTCTCTTGATATGAAATATAATACAGTGAGATGACAAGAAAGCAGTACCTTTGAAACGAACGGCATCGACTTGGACACGAGCTTGCCAGTATCTTACTACTATCACATTTAGGACACAAGGACGAGGATTACTAGGGTGTTGGGGGCATGAACAATTATTGAAAAAAATGGGTTGGAGAGAAATTCGATGGGTGATATATTAAATGTTAAGTGGATGGGGAGGATGAGAGGCTATCGGGAGATTTAATTGTGAGTGTCCATGGTGATAATTGGTCAAAGTTGCCACTAAGAATCGGTCCGATAAGAGAGAATGAGGGGGCTTGACAGATGGAAATATTATGTGATACTTCTGTAGTTATGGGAAAAGACGGTATATTGTTTAATAAGAATGTGGGGATTACACAGTGTCTATGTGACACTGTTAAGATGATCCATACATAGGTTTCTTTTCAAATGCATTAGTTCATTTAGAATAACTATTCAAGATATAGAGACTGTTAGTAGCCCATATAATCATATTATCTAGCTTGTTAAGTCATGTATAGGCGCGTTAAGTCATGTATAGGCGCGTTAAGTCATGTATAGGCGCGTTGACGCATAGACTGATTATACTCATATCTTGATTTGTACAGTGCCCGGAGGACGTGACGTCGTTATAATTTTGGATGCTTCAATGACCGAGGATCAGTTTGACCAAGCTCAGCGATTCGCTAACAACTTCGCTAGCTGGTTTGACGTAGATTCCGGAGAATCGCGAATCGGGCTGATGACGTACAGCTCGTCTCCAAACGTTCAATTCAACCTGAACAGATATCGTAATAGACGGGACATCTATCGCTCTGTCAATAGGCTCAGAAGAACTGGAGGAGACACAAACACCGCTCGAGCATTGAGCACAGCACGCTCGCAGATGTTCACACAAAGGTATGGCGACAGGCCACTAGCCAATAATGTTCTGCTTCTCGTCACCGGAAAACAGTCCCTCAACAACCGACAAACATTGGATGAGGCTCAAAGAGGTCGGAACGACGGGATCCATATGTACACTATCGGACTGGGCCTGAATGATCCGACTGAAATAGAAACCATCGCCACCCAGCCAGCCAGAGATAACAGTTGGAACCTCCGTTCTCTTAGTGAGCTGAGTGGAGTACCGGAACCTCTTGTAAACAAAATTGCAGGCAGTAAGTCGATTGTTCATTCTGTCAGTTCAGATTTATTTAAAAAGGTCGTGCTTGTCATTGGGCGATTTTTTCAACTTTTTCAACAAAAATCTGATATCGAATTGCAACGAATGGTTGATTGTTGTCGTGTTTGCGGAATTAGAGCCAAGCTGTGCTGTATTCTATACTGTTTGCTCTATGTGTAACAGTGAAATGATGGTTTATTGGGCATTTACAGAAACCAATGAAAACAAAGGAGTTCATTTTGAAAATCTGAATCAACCAATGATGTGTTTAAAACCTGGAAGATATCTCTTGATACACTGTATGGACCTATTTAAATACGATAATATCGTAATACTTGCAGATTTTAGTTTTAATTCAGTTGTTCTGAAGAGACACCGAACCGATCTTTTCACACAAGCAACATAATTTACATGCCACATTGTCATTGTACTCTTCCCTTATATATATTATATAATTTCATTTCCAGTGCCACAGCTTACTACACCGGCGCCAGTTACTAGGGCTCCTGTCACTCGACCAACCCCGAGACCGACACCTGGAGATCGGGAGCCAAGGCGAAGTAAGTTTTTTTTTTGTGGGCGTGAGAACAGTCTTTAGATTCTTGGTATGTGCTTTAGAATAGGTTTAACCAGAAGACTATACTGTGAAGCCATGTGACTCTGTCAGTATGTCGGCCCCTCTTCCCACTTCCCTTATATGTGTTGTAATTTAGAGGCCCGCGTTCCGGTGTTGGTGAATAGTATGCCCACATGTTTGTTCACGTACATAGCCATATATCATGTTGCTGCATTTTACGTGCGAGTTGTTTGCCGCCCGGAAATGGCATTGAAGCGTTGTTGCGCGGGTGTTCATCCACCCGGGACGCCATTCACGGTGGCTAAAGGATATGTGCTGGTGGTTCGTCTGCGTAGCGGGCCGTTTATGATATAAAAAGGAATGACCTCTGTGTACATCTACAGCGCCACTGACTGAAATACCGCACCGAGTCTGTATTTCGTGTATCCTGTGTTAAATGAGACGATTTTAATCAACGTCACAAAACATTGTTGCAGAAACTTATAAAACAGGGCTATTCCACCAAGCGCCTCCACTCGAAGTTTCTCAGATTTGGCGATACATATCGCATGCTGATAGCAAAATACGAACGTAGCGTGCAAGATCTATGGCGCTACGTTTCGTAACTTGTGTCTAATTCCGCTTAACCCGGGGCTAGGGGCCGTATGAACCCATGTCATGATGTCTTGTCGGCATCATTGAAAACTGTTGACCGCTTCTCTCTTGCAGGAAACTAGCCTATGTTTATGATTCTCCTTTTGAATTTGGTGCTAATACAGTTATATGGAATAGGGAATAGGTCTTTGGATTATAGACGCGGATATTCTTTAATGGACGACGGCTGAATTATGAATGACTGACTAGACGCTTGTAATTATCGAGTATACGCCACGCCTCTCGAACCGCGAGACTTACTTTTACGACTAATCAAAAGGTCATAATTTAACAATGCAATTATCGGATAACACACAGGCAGACAGAGAGCTTAAAATGTTCGTGCCAAACAAAATTTAAAAATTCAGCCACCTTCCGCACACAGAAAGTATGATTAGATATCTATGAACAGCCTCCGAAACTCATCCGTGGGTCCTTACATCCGGGGGTCTTTTTCTCATTCGGGGGTCCTTTTCAGTGAAAGCGTCTACCAGTGAGCTGGCGCGGGTAGGCATCGTTGTCAACTCTGCGACAAAATTCTGCACGAGCACCATTTCTTTCACCGATGAATTATATGCCCGGATGTTTGGCTACGCTACGCGCCGTACATGATATGACTACATATAATAAATGCACACGATGTGACGTGAAACAACGTCGATTGACGTTTAAAATTAAGCTTTCGTCTGTATCCGCTTATTTCGTATACATTTTATCATGGAGTTATTAATATTTCTAGAATAGGGCACCGTGAACCAAAGCGAATCTCATATTTTCAAAGTCACTCTATTTGCCGTGATATCACAAAGACATATTATTTGGTTCAAGGTGTCATATTTTAGATATATTAAGAATTCCATGCTAAACTGTACACGAAGAAGCCCAGAACAGACAAAAGACCAATTTCGGAAATCAATTGAGGATAGGGACACTCATAGCTTTTTATATAAAAAAGTAGATCGAAGACCCTCGCTTTTTATCCAATTAATAGAAAGATCACATGGCGGACAAGCAGTGCTTAGAATATCAGTATAAATCACCGGATGATTTTCGAGTTTGGAGATGGTTTCGTTGTCTGAAAATACAATTCCCAATGCCATTCAGTTCGATGAAATGTATAATTCATATAAAATTTATGTATCTATATATTCAACTTTCCGGTGTTTCTAAGATCTCTAAGATCTCTAAGTGTCTCTATAAAAATATACAATACCTGTGGATTTATATCCGTATGCTTTGACTTCCTTGCCTTGTTGCGCGGAAAACTTCATGTTTTGGCAAAAAATGACTGACATGGTGATATTCGTGACTATGTGCACAAAAATGTAGATGGAAGACCATCATTTTTTTAATGTTTTACTACTGATCAACACCCCAGCTACCCACTGCAAAAAAAATTAGGTAAACTTTTGAGGTATGAACCACCTTCACACTTTCACTCTGAGAAATATTTTGTCTGTATACGAAAGGCAACTTTTTGTGTAGATTTAAAGAGATTAAATTTTGGCTTCACTCTCTAGAAAAACTTGAGTGAACTGTTCCACTCAAGTTTGAGTTAAATGTACCTGTTCACTCAAACTTGAGTTACTTTTCACTCAACTTGAGTGGGATCGATTTCCACTCTTACTTGAGTGAAATTTCACTCAACATTTTTTTAGAGGGTAAGGGAGTTTTTCGTATTTTATCGAAACTACTGCTTTGAGTGTTCAATGGATCAAAATATCTCTGATTTTGTTAAAGAGATTATATTGATTCTCTTTGATTTGCACAGTGCCTGGAGGACGTGACGTCGTTATTATTTTGGACGCTTCAATGACAGAGGATCAGTTTGACCAAGCTCAGCGATTCGCCAACAACTTTGCGAGCTGGTTTGATGTAGATTCGGGAGAATCACGAATTGGCTTGATGACGTACAGCACCTCTCCAAACGTTCGCTTCAACCTGAACCGATATCGCTACCGAAGAGACATTTATCGTTCCATTAATGGCCTCAGAAGGACTGGGGGACAAACGAATACCGCTCGAGCATTAAGCACAGCACGCTCGCAGATGTTCACGCGACGTTATGGTGACAGACCACTAGCCAATAACGTTTTGCTTCTCATCACCGGAAAACAGTCCCTCAACAACCGACAGACATTGGATGAGGCTCAGAGGGGTCGGAACGACGGGATCCACATGTACACTATCGGACTGGGTCTGAATGATCCGACTGAGATAGAAACCATCGCCACCGAGCCAGCCAGAGATAACAGTTGGAATCTCCGTTCTCTTAGTGAGCTGAGTGGAGTACCGGAACCTTTGGTGAACAAAATTGCAGGCAGTAAGTTTTAGCACAAAATAGTCTAAAGCACAGAGCTTTATTTCTTTCAATTACAATATGTACTGATTTTCAACTACGGCACATGGTGTAATTATACCACGCATACTTGCTAATCTTTTAACGTGGAGACCTATTAGACTCTGTATCTTGTTCCACTTGTTCAACCGCGAGCGAACCCTAATCTGGCTCTCTCATAGAAATAGTAACCCATCCACCAGACACATATAGATCTCCACTAGTGTGAGGGCTAGGTACGAGTCTAGTCTGAGGGCTAAGTACGAGTACAGTTCTCTCAGGTTTAATCATATTAAGGGTTTTTATCAATCAAAAGTTGAATGATACCAGAGTGACGTCAAACTGAAAGCCATCAAAGTAGACTGAAAGAAAAGTTTTCTCTTGTGTTGCATATTTATATCGTCATTTGTATCTTACGAATGTTATATTGTTTTAAGTGCCAGAGCTGACCACCCCAGCGCCAACAACCAGGGCTCCCGTCACTCGACCAACCCCCAGGCCGACACCTGGAGACCGGCAACCAATTCGAAGTAAGTCGACCTTCTGAGGAGAATTAAACTAGGGAACTGTTAGGGATTGTAGCTCACGATGTCTTTAACGTCAGGTGAACGTAGCTGGAAGTAGGTAACATGATTTGAAGCGTAATCTATTTTCTTGAATGAAATAGTGAGCATTGGCTCTCATTGACCACTATCTGTCTTTGTTAAATGAATGCCCGGATGTATTTTCTGAATGATGAGTCGTCTGTGACCGATGGAAAGTTTCAATAGCACAAACCTATACATCATCTTCTTGATGAATTTGGTCAATAAGGACCATCTGTTATGGTTGAGTTATGATATAGACGATACGTTCAAGATTGGAGCGATACGCAAGAGGTGGGAAAAACTGACGACGTCTGGTGACTGAAAAGCAACCATATGACTCTACGAGGCTATTTTAGTCGTGTAAGGTTCTTCTGACCACATGTTTTATGATATTGACGTACCTGTAACATATAATTTTGATAGTATGAGAGCACAAAACTTATTCTATGTTAGCGTCTGGTGCGTCGTTCATAATTCAGCCGTCGTCCATTAAAGAATATCCGTGTCGAAATCATTAGCACCAAATTCAAAAAGACAATCATAGTATACATGAACATAGGCTAGTTTCCTGCAAGAGAGAAGCGGTCAACCGTTTTCAATTAAGCCGGCTAAATATCATGATGCTCCAAAAATATCAAATCCGTGTCGCTGATCAGAATTCTTAATCCATATGATATTTCTTGTAAAGTCATCTAGAGAATGATGTATCTCAGTCAGGCTTTGATTGTGACTGTTCATATGAGCACCATGAGGATCTTGAAGTACATGGGTTCATACGGCCCCTAGCCCTGGGTTAAGCGGAATTATACACAAGTTACGGAACTTAACGAAACAGATCTTGCACTCTACTATCATATTATTGATTTAATTTATACACCTCTTCTTTTTCATTTGATCAGTGCCCGGAGGACGTGACGTCGTTATGGTTTTGGATTCTTCAATGACGCAGGATCAGTTTAACCAGGTTCAGCGTTTCGCTAACAACTTTGTTAGCTGGTTTGACGTGGATTCTGGAGAATCACGAATTGGGGTGATGACCTATAGCTCCTACCCAAGAGTCCAGTTCAATCTGAACAGATATCGCAACAGAAGGGACATTTACCGCGGTGTGAATAACCTCCGATGGACCGGTGGAAGTACCGACACTGCCGCAGCGTTGAGACAGGCGCGCACACGTATGTTCACACGAGGTTATGGAGACCGAGCGACTGCCAATAACGTCTTGATTCTGATCACATCGAAACAATCTTCCAATAACCAGCGAACCCTTGATGAGGCACAAAGAGCTAGGAATGACGAGATCCACATGTACACCATCGGACTGGGCCTAAATGATCCGACTGAGATCGAAAATATTGCCACTCCACCAGCGAGCGATAATAGTTATAACTTCCGTGTCCTGAGTGAGCTAAGTAGCGTGCCAGAGCCCCTGGCGAACAAAATTGCAGGCAGTAAGTAAAACAGTTGATTATATTCTTCCAACCATTAGAATAATGAGAAATAATGGACCTACACCCTGATGACGTATTTTATCACGTAATGATTTGTGCATTCATTCATCTACATGATGGGCGATCACTTATCCAGAAATCTAGCATCGCTTGTGTAACACAAAACTAAATAAATTTTCAACGCAAAGTACACGTGACCCACGTGAGGGCCTATATGTAACCTGCTACACCAAATTGAATCCTGCTCTAACGACTGGGCGAGTCTGAGAATTAAGTTGATGTCATGTTACACGAGGGAGGTGACAGGCTGATCGAATTGTATTACAATCCCCATCTGCCATTTAATTTTCGTGGATGCTGGGAGCCATTCAATTGTCATGGATGCTGGGGGCCTACATTGCATCATGGCACAGAAGTGGGATAAAACACTGAAGTCAGAATTGTAGCTGAGCATCAACAATTTTTTTTTTCTATTTTGCGAAATGAGAACTTTCACATTCACATTTCAGTGCCGGTGCTGACGACTCCAGCGCCAACAACCAGAGCAACTCGGCCACCCCGCACCCGAGCCCCGCCCAAACCTACTCCTCCACTCAGAGAACCAGCTTCGAGTAAGTTGAGCTTTGGCGATTTGCGCCACATGAAAACTGTATAAATGAGTACATCCTCCCCACAGCGCATGCTCCATGTCACAGGATCATATATCACCCCTGCCTCCAATAGCGGAAGTTGGCCTTTACTACGTTGCTATGACGTATAGGGGGAAAACCCACGTACGCACGGTTCCGTTTGAATCCGGCCGAACAACTTCTTCAGGTTTGCACATGAGCGAACTACTTTTAATATGCTCTGTCCAGATGAACAGGGAAAATAATCTCCAGATAATTCTTTTTAACGCTAGGTCAACAGAGGTATTATGCAGACATGAAAGTAATCGAAATGAAATCTATTTTACTATATACGATGTCACTTCCGGCGATGTGCGCGCGGCCGGGAATCCTGTCCAAAAAAACCGCAGCGAAGTGGTTGAAATGAGTATTGGGTGTTGCGTAAACTGCCGTATTGGCCAATTCGACATTTAAAAGGGAATCCGGTCTTTTTATTGGCTTGTGGCGAAAACTGGTAGAACATCGAGCCAATCACAGATTTTCTCTGAAGATCCTTTGATGAGGATTTTAAGACAGAAACACCATGCCGCCGCTGCATCAATAAAACCCGTTGATCATTCCTTACATTCAAGTAACCAGATGATTTGTCCACAGCTTACGCCGAAAGATTTGTGGGCTGCTAAAACAGGGTTTCACTCGTGTTTATAGTAACTCCTGTACATCAAGAGCTGTCTTCCAGTTCCGAATCTTTCATTGGTCAATTTGAATTTTCAAAAAGAAATCCGGTATTTTCAGTGGCTTGTGAAGAGAACTGAAAAACCATTTGGTCATTCGCAGAGGCTGGTGCGGTGGTTGATGTATATAATCACCTGAGATGTTATCTTTAGAGAACTCAGAAACTGAGCAGTATCGGCACCGTATGTGTTCACAGCGTTATCGTACCGTAGCGGTGATTTCAACTCCGTAAATGGTACCGGAGCGAACATAAGACCACCGGCGGTCCAAGTTGAAACCGATGTGGTATTGTTACGGAAATGACCTAGTCGCCACAATGGCCAATATAACGTGGACTTTAATCTTTAATTAAGTGTTTAATTGTAATCTTTAATTTTGACTGCGATTGGTTTGTCTTCTTCTCTTGACTAGTGCCGGGTGGACGTGACGTTGTCATTGTTCTGGATTCGTCGATCGATGAGCAGCAGTTTGACCGGGTTATCAAATTCGCTAACGTACTCTCTAGCCGATTTGACGTGGATTCTGGAGAGTCCCGTATCGGAGCAATGTCCTACGGCACGTCTCCCAGAGTTCGCTTCAACTTGAACAGATACCGGACACGAGGGGACGTTTACCGTGGTATCAATGGCATCAGGTGGACCGGTGGTACAACGAACACTGCGCTTGCGCTGCGCACGGCACGAACGCGCATGTTCACGAGGAGTTACGGTGACCGACCTACAGCCAATAATATCTTGATCCTCATCACGGGCAAACAGTCGATCAACAAACAACTCACATTGGACGAGGCGAAACGAGCTCAAAATGACGGAATTCACGTATACACAATTGGACTGTCCTTACAAGACACGGAAGAGCTAGACGCCATTGCATCTCCACCGGCCATAGACAACAGTGTCAACATTGGAGCCATGAGTGAACTGGCAGAAATCCCTGACACCCTTGTGTACAAAATTGTCCGCAGTAAGTTTGACCATCTGTCATTTTATGCATGTGATTATTGTAATAAAGTGTTCATTATTAATATTTAACAAGTGTATAATTTACGCTTGTCCCTGAAATATGTTAATTTCATACCTAGCAAATCTGGTGATTTATATCTAATCTTCTAGGAAGTTTCAAACTACATCCCTGTGATCAAAAATGGTTCTGTGTGTGACACGCTGGCTGTTTAGCTAAGGTCAGAGGTCAAAGTCCTCTAATGGTTTTAGTGAGGGTCAAAGGTCGCAACACCCGACGCAAATAGGGTATTGTTTGACAAATATGTATGAACAATTTCAGTGCCTGAGCTGACGACATTGGAGCCCACAACCCGAGCTCGGCCAACACGACCTCCTAGCAGAACCTATCCACCGTTTACTGGAGGTAAGTTTTTACTTTACCGTGGTCAGTAGTGGAAATAGCAAGCGTCAGATAGGACAGGCAATATACAGTTGTCGTCCCAAGCTCTACCAGACATTCATCACGTTCTGCTTCGCGCCTCTCCATTTAGCGCTGTAAGGGTCTCACGGACTATGGCAGAGTTGACCCGAGGTCATCTGTCGGCACAGTAAACGAATATGGCGACCGTCTATCTACGGTAATTTGTCAAAAAGCTGCCTTCAAATTGTGTGAAACTGGCGTTTAGAAATACATTGAGTAACTGTTTAGTGTATTGCAAGATAAATATACATTTTGCGATCAGTAAAACAGTTAGACAGAACAGTTCTTGGTTTCTGCAAGAATCCTGCAAACATGGTGAGACCCCTACAGTGGTAATGGAGCGTAGCGCAAAGCACCCTGGGAGAGCATACCATCGTCCGTGAAAGCATTGACGCATCAATAATTCAAAGATGTATTTCGTACAACAGATAGCACCAATTCCAAATATGCATAAATTGATAAACCACACACACTCCCGGCAATAGAAAAAGCGGTCAACAGTTTTCATTGATGACAGCAGGACAAGATACATCATTCTCTAGATGACGACTTTACAACGAATATTTTGGATAAAGAATGCTGATCAGCGATACGGATTTGATATTTTTGAAACATCATGATGTCTTGCCGGCATCATTGAAAACTGTTGACCGCTTCTCTCTTGCAGGAAACTAGCCTGTGTCTATGTATACTATGATTGTCTTTTTGAATTTGGTGCTAATACTGTTATATGGAAGATGGAATAGGTCTTTGGATTATGGACACGGATATTCTTTAGTGGACGACGGCTGAATTATGAATGACGGACCAGACGCTTGTAATCACAGTATTCCCTACATAAAATATTTATCACTGACCAGATGTTTCTCTTCACGCTTTGACTGTGACTGTTCATTTGAATACCATGGAGATGTAAAACACATGACGTTCAACATAGTTAATCCGTCATTATGAATAGATATCGTCATCTTTATAAAATCTCAAGCAACATCACTCCGTAAATAAAATCCGGCTCTTGTATCAGAGGACCCTCCCGTCGTCTTATTCAAAAACAGTTATTTCTGTAACAAATATATTTCTCAAATGTATTTAATATAAAAGCTACTTTACGTAAGATCGTTCAGTCATACTTACATTCAGCGTCGACCCGGTTCTTTATTGTACAAGTGCAACTACGTCCACTGATATGTGAGGATGTGACCAAATATTATCTTCGGTGAATATCTTGTCGCAGTACACAGTCAATCTACTGTGTAGTAACTGAAAATCTCTGCTCAGGAAGGAACCTGAGAGATTCTGAACAGCTGCTGACCATACTGTACTGTGTAGTAACTGACAAATTCTGCTCAGGAAGGAACCTGGGAGATTCTGAACAGCTGCTGACCATACTGTACTATGTAGTAACTGACAAGTTCTGCTCAGGAAGGAACCTGAGACATTCCGAACAGCTGCTGACCATACTGTACTGTGTAGTAACTGACAAATTCTGCTCAGGAAGGAACCTGAGAGATTCTGAACAGCTGCTGACCATACTGTACTGTGTAGTAACTGACAAGTTTTGCTGAGGAAGGAATCTGAGAGATTTTGAACAGACATACCCTACTGAGTAGTAACTGACAAGTTCTGCTCAGAAAGGAACCTGGGACATTCCGAACAGCTGCTGACCATACTGTACTGTGTAGTAACTGACAAATTCTGCTCAGGAAGGAACCTGAGAAATTCTGAACAGACATACTCTACTGAGTAGTAACTGACAAGTTCTTCTCAGGAAGGAACCTGAGAGATTCTGAACAGCTGCTGACCATGATACTGTACTGTGAGGTATCTGACAAGTTCTGCTCAGGAAGGAACCTGAGAGACTCTGAACAGCTGCTGATCATACTGTACTGTATAGTAACTGACAAGCTCTTCACAGGAAGGAACTTGAGAGATTCTGAACAGCTGCTGACCATACTGTACTGTGTAGTATCTGACAACTTCTGCACAGGAAGGAACCTGAGAGATTCTGAACAGACACACTGTACTGCGTAGTAACTGACATGTTCTGCTCAGGAAGGAACCTGAGAGATTCTGAACAGCTGCTGATCATACCGTACTGTGTAGTAACTTACAAGTTCTGCTCAGGAAGAAACCTGAGAGATTCTGAACAGACATACTCTATTAAGTAGTAATTGACTAGTTTTTCTCAGGAAGGAACCTGAGAGATTCTGAACAGCTGCTGACCATACTGTACTGTGTAGTAACTGACAAGTTCTGCTCAGGAAGGAACCTGAGAGATTCTGAACAGCTGCTGACCATACTGTACTGTGTAGTAACTGCATCGTACTGCAGCGTTACTGGTACACACTCAGAAATATTCAGGAAATAGTCTTGAATAGATCAGGCTGCACATCCACAACTCAATTTCAGAGAATTTACCTGAAATCGAGGGATAATTTCCTGAAATTCAGGTGTATCATCCATGAATTAAAGCTAAATTACCTGAATTTTACGGGAGTTTACGTACCTGAATAGGGTCAGGAACTTACTAATTAGGGTGGTAAATTTGCCTGAATTTCAGGGAAAATCCTCTCATTCTGGGATCTCTTTTCTGAAAGTCAGGAAATTATCCCCGGATTTCTGGATTTGTGGATGTGCAGGCTGATCTATTCAGGATTATTCCCTGAATATTTGCAGCACTGCCGTTATTCAAAAATAAACATGGATTAGTTGACCCTTAAAATTGAAATATAGGTGAATCTTTCGTGTAAGGATCACGAGACAAAGGAGAACAATACTCGGTCTGAGTTCAACAGTGAATCGAAACTCATGGCCTTTTAGTAATATGAAGCCACGAACAATAAAACAATTGTGAGAAAATAGAAACGTAATATAAAAGTCCTCACCTCTTTTTGTGATCCCGTGTCAATGCTGTAAAGTGAGTTTGTCTCCAGCTGGAGAGGAATCTTCATCCCGCTATCTAGTTTTCATGTGTTTCAATAAATATCTGCGTTCGTTTTAATCTTCACTTTCCTCATCTTTTTGATGATTGGATCTGATGGCCTCTTACTTGCAAATGGTAGCTGATGGCATCTTATTTCCATATTGATAGCTGGTGGCATCTTATATCCAATATGGTAGCTGATGACATCTGATTTCCAAAATGGTAGCTATTGGCATTTTTCCAAAATGATAGCTGATGGCATCTTATATCCAAAATGGTATGTGATTGTATCTGATTTCCAAAATGTTACCTGATGGCATCTTATTTCCAAAAAAGGTAACTCTTGGCATCTATTTTCAAAATGGTAGCTGATTGCTTCTTATTTCCAAAATAGTAAATGGTAGCATTTAAATGGTTTTTGCGAATGACTTGATGATTTTATTCTAACGAAATATATATTGTTTTTGGAACAGATTGTCCCGGGCAGGGAGATATTGTATTCGTCCTAGATTCATCCGGAAGCGTTGGTGGCGACAATTTTGATTTGGTTAAAGAATTCATATTGGCCGTCGTTGGGAGTATCGACATCGGCTCATTCAGGATTGGCGTAATAGCGTATAGCGATGAGGCTCAAATACAGTTCCATCTCAACCGGTATGACAACCGACTCGCCCTGGATACTGCCGTCCGAAATATACCCTATGTATACGGGTCCACCAACACGGCCGCTGCTCTCTCTCAGGCCCGCAACCTGATGCTCACACAGGCGAATGGAGATCGACCAGGTGGGTGTATTTGACTGGGGATTGGTCTGAATGGTTATCTTCCCCTGCCGCCAGGTGGCTACCAGCAAGATCGACGGCCACCAGTCAGGGGATTGGCAGATACTGACAAAAGAAATGAAAAATTAACAAACGAATGTTTAAATGGAGTTCAATATATACTTATTGATTGGATAGATACAATTTAATGTTGAAAATACTGGCAAGCTTTGGGTCTGTTTTATGCATTCTATTCTGCATTCTGACATGAAAACACGTTTATATTTTACGTCTTTAGAAATAGAGATGAACTAATTTTACATCTGACACACAGGGTTTCTGTAACAAATATGGCATTGAATAGTAGTAAATCTGAAGCTTTTAGGAACGGAACTGATGCAATGACTGCCCCATTCACCCGTGGGAAAGTGGATTAAAATGTTTGTGACGAGTGTCCAAGATCAATTGTCGATGTATTTAATCAAGCTATAATTCTGGACCGTCATAGGCCTACTTCTTCCATGTCACACAAAAACTCCATGCATGGTGTATTGATTGTTGCAACTTACCAGATTTAAAAGCTATTCAAATTCCATACATGTCCCCTGCACTCTTCATTCTAATTTTCTTTCGCATATTTTTCAAAATCAGGCGTTCCAAATCTGGTTGTCGTGGTAACGGATGGCCAATCAAACGTTAATCCTCAGAGAACTATGCCGGAGGCTCGTGCATTGAAGAACACTGGATCAACCATTTTGACAGTCGCTGTTGGATTCGCAGCCTCATCTCGAGAACTGGAGGGTCTAACGTCTGAGCCTATATCAGAAAACCTTATATTCGTGGATAATTACACCGCCTTGGCGAAAGTTCAAGCAGCCATAGTTACTCCTCTTTGCACAGGTATCTCACTCCAAGCAGTCATAGTTACTCTTGTGTTTCCATGCAGGTATCTCATTTCAAGCATAAATAGTTACTCCTCTATGCACAGGTATCTCGTTTAAGCAGACATACATGTAGTTACTCTTCTGTGTCCAGGTATCTGACTTCAAGCAGACATAGTTACTCTTCTGTGTACAGGTAACTCACTTCAAGCAGTCACAGTTACATTTCTGTGTCTAGGTATCCCATTTCAAGCAGACGTAGTTACTCCTCCATGCACAGGTATCTCATTTCAAGCAGACATAGTTACTCTTCTGTGTCCAGCTATCTCATTTCAAGCAGACATAATTACTCTTCTGTGTCCAGGTATCTTATTTCAAGCAGCCATATTTACTCTTCTGTGTCCAGGTAACTCATTTCAAGCAGACATATTTACTGCTCTGTTCACAGATATCTTACTCTAGGCAGTCATGATAACCCCTTTATGTACAGGAATGTCACTCCAAGCAAGTAATAATGTCGATGAAAATATTCAGATTTCAGGACAGAGGTCACTGGACAAGAGGTCATACATGTATGATATTCTGACAGACTTGTATCCAAAGACATCTAATGAACACGAGTGATCCTCGGAAGTTCTTTTGTATTCTGAGACTATTCAGCTATCCCACCACATCATCTTTAACTGTCCCACCACATTACCTTTCCTTGCCCCAACACATTACCTCCAACTGTCCCACATCACCCTCAACTGTCCCACCACATCACCTTCACCTGTCTTCACCTGTCCCACATTACCTTCACCTGTCCCACAACTTAACCTTCAACTGTCCCACGACATCACCCTCAACTTTCCCACCACATTACCTTCAACAGTCCCACATTACCTTCAACGGTCCCACATTACCTTCAACGGTCCCACCACATCACCTTCGACTTTCCCAAATCACCTACAACTGTTTCTCCACATTACCTTCAACTGTCCCACTGCATTACCTTCAACTGTCCCAAATCTCATTCAACTGTTCCACCACATTACCTTCAGCTGTCTCACATCACCTTCAACTGTCCCACCACATTACCTCCAACTGTCTCACCACATTACCTCCAACTGTCCCGCATCACTTTCAACTGTCCAACCGAATCACCTTCAACTGTCCGACATCACCCTCAACTGTCACACCACATCACCTTCAACTGCCCCACCACATTACCTTCAACTGTCTCATCACATTACCTCCAACTGTCCCGCATCACCTTCAACTGTCCCACCGCATCACCTTCAACTGTCCGACATCACCCTCAACTGTCACACCGTATTACCTTCAACTGTCCCACATCACCCCCAACTGTCCCATCACATGATTACATTCAACTGTCTCACCACATCACCTCCAACTGTCCCAGATCACCCTCAACTGTCCTGCCACATTGCCTTCATCGTCCCACATCACCCCCACCTGTCCCACCACATTACATTCAACTGTCCCACATCACCTTCACCAGCTCCACCAAATTGCTTTCACCAGTCCCATCACATTACCTTCAACTGTCACGCTACATTACCTTCGCCTGTCCCACAAGCGCATAAATCTCCAACGCTCACTGTGATAGAGGACATGAAAGGGAAAAGGAGAAAGGTAATCTGATAAGATTGGGTATCCGCTCGCTATCTTTAACCGAGCTAAGACTTGTTTCCAACACAAAGAATTAGTCTTTCCTAATGGAAAATCACTGGGATTTTCCTGTGACTTTGATTCCTTTCACACCAGTCGAAGAACCGTGCATAACTGTGACTTTGCAATATTTAGCACGGCATCACTGCTTTCACAAATATCCCCAGTATGGGATGTTCGGAGAGGATGCTTAGATTTCAGCATTTCAACGCTCCAAGTAGATTTTGGAAGCTAAATACACATTCCGTGTGTTTTGAATATTAATGCTGAGAAAGTAGTAATGGGGTTAGTATGGCGAACATGAATAATGCAAAATTTAATTAATGTGCATAAGCTCAATTTTGTATGCATCAATAAGAGCGTGTGGAGCGTTGCGTGCTGAACCCACTGGTTCTTTGAGACACTATACTCGTCTCGAACTGATATAAAGAACCCTCAGGTCAAGTCCTAGGAGACAGTATACTCATTACGAACCCTCTGGATTTATTAGACATTTAAGTTAAATCTCACCATGTATCGTACCATGGCTAGTCGTAGTCTCGTGGACCATTGAGAGGTGAGATCTGTTCCCAGTGTTGTGTCGTATTTAGTATTCCATCGATATGCGAGCCCAGTGGTGTTTTTATTCACTATTAAAACATAATGATTCTTCTTTTATGTTACAGATAGTGATCAATGTAGCACTGTCACCTGTCAAAATGGCGGAACATGCCTGGATGGATTACGGAGTTTCGTCTGCATCTGTCCACGTGGTTTCCACGGCCGAAACTGCGAACATAGTAAGTCAGTGGATCAACTACATAAACAATCCCTTAACCGATAAATAGGTAAAACGATCAATCTGGAAAAAAGATAATTGGGTTGTATACTCTCAGAAATATTCAGGGAATAATCCTGAATAGATCAGGCTGCACATCCACAACTCAATTTCAGGGAATTTACCTGAAACCCAGGGATAATTTCCTGAATTTCAGAAAAAAGATCCCTGAATGAGAGGATTTTCCCTAAAATTTAGACAAATTTACCACCCTGATTTGTAAGTTCCCGATCCTATTCAGGTACGTATAATTCCCTAAAATTCAGGTAATTTAGCTTTAATTCATGGATCATATACCTGAATTTCAGGAAATTATCTCTGGATTTCAGGTAAAATCCCTGAAATTGAGCTGTGGGTGTGCAGCCTGATCTAGTCAGGATTATTTCCTGAATATTTCCGAGAGTGTATCCTTTCCAAGGAACAATCTAGGTAAACCAAGATGGTAAATCAGGGGAATACCATCTAGACGTAACGCTATGAAAACTTCGTGCAAAATGTTCGCCGACATTCTACGAGATCCCATAATCAGCCAATCACGACCATTTCAACCTTTTCGCTCTGACGATGATTGATGTTTACTTCAAGGAGATTAACATCTTCTCACGGCACAATCTTTTGATATTTCTTACCCCTAACAGAACCAGACTTTTCGGCGGGAGTAAACTCTTTGATGTTTACGGACCCTGCCGGGAAATGATGCCATATTTGGAAACTGTTTCGGGATAATGTTTATATATTAGACCACGAGCTACCGTGTGTAATTACTGTGGGCGTGATTTTGAAATAGTTACAACCAGCTATCCATCTGATTGGCTAACAATAGTAGTTTCAACTCGCACGGGATTTATATAGGGCTGAATTCAGATATAATATTCCGTGATGTTATATCTGAGTTTACTGTGATTGTCCAAGGAAGTGCCAATGTTACCATTGTTTCTTCTTCTGAGTCATGGTAGTTTCACAAAAACAATCAAAATCGCTAAAAATGTACAATGCCTTCAAAATCGGTCACGGAATGGTTGTCTTCTTGCAGGCTGCGATGGTCCTACAGACATCGTATTCATGATGGTATCGTCAAGGAGTGTTGGTGATCGAAACTTTGAGGATATGAAAGCATTCGTTCAAAGGATGATTAGAGATTTGGCCTTGGAGGCGTGTGACATCAGAATCGGGGTCATGAAGTACAACACGCTACCACGAATTGAGTTCAACTTGGGTCAACATCGAGACCTGGACAGCATTTTGACGGCCATTGACAGCATTTACTTCTCCAGGGGAGGGAACAACATCGCTCTCGCCATCCGAGCACTCCGGAATATTATGTTCGGCGGGTCCTATGGTCGTAGAGGTGCAAGGAAGATCGCGTATCTCTTTGTGGATGGCCCATCTGATATAGAGGCAGACTACACTCTACCTGAGACTGAGATGGCGTACTCGGCTGGTATATATGTAATACCGATCGGCATCAACGTTCGTAATATGCAGGAGATGGAAAGCATTGCGCATGCGCAAGGCTTACAGCCCATTGTGTCAACGAACTTTGGGGAACTCAACAACGTCCAGGCCGATGCCCTTCAACCCGTGTATCAAGGTAAATTGCATATGGTACTACTGTATTTCTCAAAGAACCTGGCACGTTTTAGCGAGAGTTTGGTCCCCATGGGTGTGCTTATGGGGTACTGGGTATTCGGGTTCTTGAATAACAGCATCTTAAAGTAGTGTATTTGTGCAAAATCTTCGACTTCGGGGATAAAAACAGAACCATTTTCTCTTATATTATGCTCAGTCCAGAACCAAAATAAAATTTATACTGAAATATTTGTTGTGTGAATAGGTAGTAGTGCAAAGGCGATTTTGGTTCACGACTGGCTTGCAGAGGGGGAAAGGTGCTGTTTTTACATCGAAATTGACGATTTTACACAAATGCGTTACTTTGAGATGATATTGTTGAGGGACACAACGACCCAGTGCCCCATAATTAACCTGAGCAAACAACAATTATTTTCTATGATAATTTAAAAATGTTCACTGTCCATGAATGTGGGGCGCATGGTCTACGTTTTAGAATAAACTTGGAAAACTGCCAGTAGGGTATTTCCGAAATGAGGAGTCAAGGTCAAATAAAATTCGAGAATAAGCGAGCTGTTCACGATGCTCGAACTATCTTTATGTCGCCTTTTATATTGGGGGCATACGTCCGCTAAAAATCTGCTAAACTGTGATCAGATACGAATTAATCTTACTGATATGTACCGTGAATTCACATCATTACAGAGCAAGACAACTGCGATCCGAACCCTTGCCAGAACGGAGGGAGCTGCGAGAACAAACCTAACGGCTTCCAGTGCACATGTTTGAGAGGCTGGACTGGAGACGTGTGCCAATTCAGTAAGTAGCGAAAGAAGTATTTCAGCAACGTCGGAGCCCCGCCGTCTTGTTCGGATCAACGTATCTACCTTTTGTTTTACTTATTAACCACATTAGTCGGTGTTGGTATGAACAATGGGAATATAAATCTGGCTGCAAGAGTTACATGCGCATATGATTGAATCTATGGAAAGAACTCCATACCAACAAACAATCGGTTCTTTTTTGGGGGAGATTAGCTTGTCAACAACGGTTTTAGGGAGGTCCATATATTACAAAACGTATATTTCCAAAATTCTACTGACATACCCACCAATCCGCTTGAAGCATTGTACAGGCACCCTTCTTCATTAGAGCGTAAAGCACCTTGCATCATGGCGTACCAAGTATATGAACTGCCTATTCATGGTTTCCACATTTGCAATATTGGTGAAAATTGTTCAAAATATTGTGCACGTTTCACTCCTCATAAATACGATATCGCATTTTAACCGGAATAATATATTTACCTTTTCAATTATTTACAGGCTGCAAAACGAAGACCGATGTAGCGTTTATTATCGATACTTCGCGATACATGTACAGAGATCGGTTGCGCGGTGTCAAGAAGCTTATCCGACAACTTATCCAGCGTATGGAGTTCAGAGGCGGAGACAGCATAAGGGCGGCGGTGGTGGACTTTGCCGACACGGCGTACACAAGAATAACCTTGGAGCATGGCAGGGATAGAAGGAACATCATGCAGGCTGTATCGTCTCTACGGTAAATGTTCATATCTACACTGTTCTAGAACATATAAAAGGATGCGTTGGTTTTAGTTTTTTTCTTATCGTCAGCATGCTGGTAAATTGTTTATCTCCGAGTCGGCCGGTATATCGTGGTGTAATTCTCAGGTATTCCCCAACACCGTATCAGCGAGGTGAGGCCAGTCTAATTGGAATTTCCGGTTTATATTCCCATACGGTACCATACATATTCCTATGAAGAACACAGCTATTCACGAATAATAATCAGAAATACTAACATATCAGCCGACTAGAAAACTGCCAAATGTCTGTCAAAAGTTTAGCACAGGTGTAACAATAAGGGAGGGGGGAGGGAATTTGGCTTAATGTCACACTCAAGTTTGTGTAAGAATAAGGGGTAACTGCGAACAACATATTGGTACAAGCATAATCACCTGGGAAAGCAAAGAGTCGACCTCATTGTTGAGGGTCCTTTCCTGGATAAGCAGAGAGTATGTTTTAGTTGCAATACTGTAAGTATCTATAAGCGTACCTGAGATACAACACACATCACGAATCGTTAGATTCTTGGTATGTGCTTTAGAATAGATTAACCGGAAGACTATACTGTGAAGTCATGTGGCTCTGCCAGTATGTCGGCACCTCTTCCCGCTTCCCTTATATGTGTTGTATTCTAAATTAGCAGCAAATGATGAAATATATCTATATTGTGGTGACGATACATTGAAGAATAGCTGTAACTGCTGTGAACCAGGAATTTTCCGTTATTGACCCGATAGGCCTTGAAATAACACTCATTACAGTTTTCGCTTGATTATTTTTCCGTTCATAGTCACAACTGTCAAGTTTCAGCTGCTCTCCCACGAAATACTCTTGTGTATAAATTATATATACATGTATGTAACAACTGTTTATTTGACTCTGCTGGATCGTCACAAAATTCAACTGCGGAGCAACTTGTGATCAAGTTTGGGCTGTGTGTGCTACTGTTCATGAATTATAATAACATGAGCGATTATTTGCCTTAGCAATCTTCGCTATCTTTATTTCACATCACTATTGCAAGTCCAATATCAAGATGTGAAAAAAAGAAAACTAAAAAAATATATCGTTTTTTTATGATTTGGAGATTCGAAGCCAAAGACAGATCATTCCAAACGTTTTGACACATTTCTGCGTTATGAAAATATGACATCTTTAACCAAACCGATTTTTCAACATCGTTTAACATCAAACTCTTCGAATAGGGATATCTTGATGTCATTTTAGTTGTAGATTTGGTCACCGGGAATGCATGCATGAGCAAAATTCCAAAGGATATCGGACGTTGTCAAAGAAAGAAAAAATATATTCTTGCTATCGCTCCAATTAAGTGATTGGACGAGATTGAATTAATATGGTGATTAAGTTGAAATAAATTCTTGTTTGCAGCCCCAGAGGTGGTGATCCATCAGGAAAGGAAGCTTTCAAAGAAGCTGTGGCGAACGTGTTCACGAGAGGCAATGGTGACAGAACCAATGCTGCCAATGTTGCCATCTTCTTCACGGCCGGTCTCAGAAATCCAGGCGATGTTATTGTGGCCTCTGATGACCTTAAAGCAGCGGGAGTGCATGTGATTGGTGTTGGTAAGTGGAAGGATGGTTCCTGACAAATACGACGTTCAGTGGGCGTGTGGTAGTGACAACTTCCCAACAGCGCATGCTCCGTTTCACGGGCTCACTCCACTTATGTCCCTGTCACCAGTAGTGGAGGTTGACCTTTAACACGTTGCTATGACGTATAGGGGAAAACCCACGTACGCACGGTGCAGTTTGAATCCGACCGAACAACTCCTTCAGTTTTGCACATGAGCGAACTACTTTTCATATGCTCTGTCCAGATAAACAGGGAAAATAACCTCTCGATAATTCTTTTTAACGCTAGGTCAGCAGAGTTATTATGCAGACTTGAAAATTAATCGAAATGTTCGGCAACCATATATTTTACTATATATGATGTCACTTCCGTCGATGTGCGCCCGGCCGGTAATCCTGTCCAAAATCTGACTGATGGCTGGGGTATTATTAGACCCCCAGCGCGGTGGTTGGTGGTAGTAATAGTCCTTCGTGAAGATTCTTCGTGTCCATAACCAAAACTTCATATTCTCACGACTCTACAAGTACCAGAACCCAAGATGGCATAGAGTGAAATGCAAGCGTTTGATTGGTTGGATGGTTTCCAACGTCTTTTATATGTGCCAAATCTTTTTTTAATTCTATAACCGTCAGCGGGATTTCCCGAAGCAGAATTTTTCTCGGTATTGCCCCAGGTATCGTCCCGCCTCAGGCACCCTGTCCCGGCTTTCAGGTGCAATTGTGCAAGATGGTTCTACTAATTCTTGCACATTTTTGGTCTGAAGAGCATGCATCGATCGTAAGGCCGCTCTATGGATTTAGAGCGTTGGGTCTTGTGTGGGTACCGTCTGCTTTCTCTATTTCTCCCATTGCATGTCTGAATACATATCACACGATTAGTAAGTATTACTTATATACCTGTAGGGGGCGCCTTTTGTCACTTTCTGAATTAATCTATTCATAAATATCTGGTACTTAGCAGCGAGATATATCAAACCGTTAAACATGTCCATGAAATAAGGTCTAAGTTTAGTAAAATTTCTCTCATTGTCATCTCTCGGGCGTTAGTTTACAAGCACGTAGAGTCCAATAGAGACAAGATGGGGATGGAGAAAACTATAAGATACTTGAATATATATGACCCAGTGGAGTGTACACTTAGTGAGGATGGGGAGGGAATTCTGGTGGAGAGATAATTTGAGGGAATGCTGGGATAGTCTAAGTAATGACGTTTAGAATGTCGTGTAGATGGGAGGAAAGAGGAAGTGGGGTGGCGGGGGGGGTATTGGCTTATTTAATTATGAGGGTGGCTTAAAAGGAGTTGCTGATCGAATCGGTCCGATAAGTGAGATTGAGGGAGTTTGACAAACGCAAAATACATGTTGGGTGATAATTATGTGAGTTGTGATGATTAGTACGAAGAGAGAATATTGTTTAATAAGAATGTGGGGATTACACAGTACGTGACACTGATGGGATTACACAGTACGTGACACTGATGGGGATTACACAGTACGTGACACTGATAAGGGGTATCATGTGTAGGACGGGTTTGGGAAGACGGGCTGCACAGCGTATTCGTGCCCATCGTGGTGTGTTGGAGTGTCCAAGTACATTCCTCAATCCATCGACATAGCCTCATGTAGATATTATCAATAATTATACATGCATCTCTAAAATGGTTTAAGGGACTGGGCCTGTAACTTGACCACTGTAGTGGTTAGTTGTCTGTTTGGAAAAGTTTGTCTATCCCGAAATTAGGAAATCAAAGTGAGCTTAAACTTCAAGAACGTATAATTCAGGATATTTTGAAGAACTAATTAATATTTGAATAAAAACTGTTGAAATGTGTTTTTTCAATTTTTGGTAAATAGATCTTACTATTGACAAAACAAATTTCTCACAATTTTTGGTCAATACTGGTGGCATTTTAGGACAATCCAGGATGTCCTACTTGTAACCATTTTTGAAATATCCATTTTTGAAAAAAGTTATTCCTAAATACATATAGGGATATGAGATGTGACAAGATGATATGAGCGATAAATTTGCTACCTAGGAAATTATTTCAAACAGGTAATTATGAGAGCTCAGTTTATCTTACTGTAAACTCCATTGAACATTTTTTTCGTCCAAATTGAACTGTTATGTACCGGAAAATTTACAAAGTTCAGAATTGTTTTTAAATATTTTTTTTTATCCGCATGTTGATCAGTTTTGCTACAGTCTGAGTAACAAGTATGAAATATGAAGTTTCAGAACGCTGTGATTTTCGAGAAAATATATATATCTGGAAATCTAAAGTAGACATTAATAGATCTTCACAAATATTTTTCTCTTATACAGGATTTAAATTTTAATAAACTTTAAATTCATGTGCTCAACTGACGTGCATTTTTAATGGGTTTATGTATATATTTATAGAACTCCTAGATACCTAGAGTAAATCAGAAAGTGACAAACTTCGAACTGTAACCATGACAATTGGTGTCAGTAGTGGGATATACACTGAAATATGGTGTCAACTGTGGGTACTATGTCATTTCTAGGTAATGAACACGTCCTCGATTATATACTCATACCTGGTGTCTTTGCAGGTGTTGGTTTGTCCAGGTCGGACAAGAATTACCTGGAGGATGTGGTATCCTCCCCAGCTGCTTCAAACACTTTCAACGTGGAAGATCCACAAGAATTAGGCGAATCTATGGACGGCATGGTGAAGGGGATCTGTGAAGGTAAAGACTAATGAGAACGTTGTCCCAATAATTGAATAAGCCACTCAAATCTCTTGTGAAATCATACATATCACTTGCTCTTACATGAATCTGGAATTTTCTTGCAGATTACTGAGAAAATGTCAACTATTGTGCTGAATTTTTATTTTCCCATTGTGGTATCAGCGTTGGGATTGTTTTAATTTTTAATATGGGTATACATGTATTGTATCAATCTCTCTTAGAGACTTATCATCAAAGAGTATCGTCGAAGTCATTGATCGGTTTTCCACCCTTGTCGACAAATATTCTGGCTGAACCTCCCCCCTCCCCTCAAAACAAAAAAAAGAAAACAAAAAAAAGGACAAGTTGAACAAGGTGTTTTACTACAGGTATATTCAATAGGCTAACTCCTCTTGCAGATGAAGACCAGTGTGCAATCAACCCGTGTCTAAACGGTGGACAATGCTTTGATCTGAAAAACGACTACAAATGTGAGTGCGCAAGAGGCTACTGTGGTCGTACCTGCCAAAAACGTGAGTGCAGACATATATTTTATTTGGGTTCCGTGGTTTCAAGCTATCAGTGACTCGTGTAGAGTCAAACACAGTTAATTGACCAGGGTGCCATCTTTAACAATGGGTCGTGCTAAAGACGTGCAGTAATTCAATGGTGTAGTATTATCCCAGTGGAATGGTTTGTAGTTCAGACAATCTTCTGTTGAACAATGTATTCGCTTTTGGCCTGAAATGTACATTAAAATGGGGAAGGATATGTGATGTTTATATCGAGAAAAATCCTTCGTGCGACGGTAATAAAGCTGATTTTGTTTGCAAATTCCTATTTTTATTGAAGTTTAGTATCAGGCTAGAAAAACATAGGATGGTCAGTTGCATAAAAATTTACTTATGACTGATCAGAGTGTGTTCCCTGAAATAGTTTGATTATATTTGCACACAATCTATTAGAAAGTTTGATGATTTGAAAGAAAGGGTTGGTTTGAGATTCTTGCTGCAAAGGAAAGTACTCCATTTAAATGCCTCAAAAATACCAAACTTTATACCATAGAATACATTTTGATCAATCGTAATTTCGTTTTTATGCAAATGACCATCGCGGTTTTTCCAAGCTGATATTTCAATATTTATAATTCGAGAAAAATATTATTTTTGGATTGAAGAAAAGCCCAGCTCTATTAAAGTCACACACAAGAAGTTTTTTTCTCATATAAAAGTCACACATCCGTTGGATTGACCAATCAATTATTTAACGACTGGTATCCCTGGATTTTCTATAGAATTTCATTTAATACTCATATCATTTAGTTTCGTATTTTCTTTCACAAACATTGCATGGCATTTCACAGAAATACAACGGTTCTCCACCACCTATACCTTGGAAATCAATTGTCACAAATAAAATTTACACGTTCACCTCTCCTCGTGAAACTGAGTACCGAGCCAACGTCGAGTCTCTGTATCTGTACCTCCATCCATTTCTTTCCTTCTGCGTATTTTTCAATTTCCCCGTGACTATATAAACGTTGCTTTTCAGGATGTACCACAAGAGCTGACGTTGTCTTCCTCCTCGACTCCTCCGGAAGTGTAGGCCGAAAGAATTTCAGAAGGATGCAAGACTTTGTGAGCAACATTGTCGGTGAACTGCCAATCAACAACGGTCAATTCCGTGTGGGCGTGGCTACGTACGGCACCACCCCAAGTGTTGGCTTCTATATGAACCGATACAGAACGAAGGCCGAAATACAAGACGCCGTGTATGGCGTCAGTTACAAATATGGCGAGACAAACACTGCAGCTGGGCTACGATTGGTTAGAAACCGGATGTACAATTCTAGGAGAGGAGATCGCGGTGATGTTCAAAATATACGTAAGTATTTTGTCTGGGGTTTTTTTTTTTTTTTTTTTTCGATTATTAACAGGATAACACAGACACGAAACCCCTAGACTGGACACAGCCCCTGTTTCATAATGTATTTTAATGGGGAAACAAAAGGAAGTAACTCTGCATATTGAGAACTGCTTGAAACAGGGACGGGACGGAACGTCAGAAGGGAGCTAACTTTGCAAGAAAAATGCACTTTTTGTCACTAATGAAAACTCCGTATTCTGACCCCGCCCCCAACTCAAAGGATTTGATTGGTCTGTTCATATACGCACGCTGGAAGCAATGCGTTCATGTGACGTCAACAATGAGAATGACGTTACTACCATGACCTCAACAATGGGAATGACGTTACTGCCGAGACATCACAGTATGGCGTTAGAATGAAATTGATACAAATATTACGACCGAAGGTAAAAATATGTCAATCGTCCAGACTAACCACGCCTCCAGATGGAATCTTTACACGACGAAATCCATCAAATCGTCCAGTCTCTATTTCAAAAATATGTTTTTCATTTTTTTTTTTTCATTTTTTTTGCATTTATTTACTTATCAAACGTATACATTTATTAAAGATCATTTTATTATTATTAAATAGTACATATGACATAGAGACTCATCCAGTCTACGAAACCCCGTGATGAAATGTTCCAAATAAGACTAAATCTACTGACCAGGTTTGGGAGAATTATACTTCCCTGTATCGTATTACAGTGATTTTCCAATGAAATTGAGCATAGTCTAATTTTCAATAGAGAACACAATTATTTTCAATAGCATCCGATGTGAATTTTTATCCATGGTCGCCTGTGGCGGATGTCTCTCAGTTTGTTAAATTCTCGACTTTATTTTTTTTACCTCAGTTTCACAAAGGTATTTCTCTCCAACCGTTTAACCCCAGCCATAGTCCAGTTCTAAACACGCTTTTCACTAGCATGACTAGAAGTATTTTGATGGGACGTTTGATGGACAGAATATTCCTCCCTGTGATCGTACAGCTACAGTGGCATCCTCCTTAGCTCCATTCCGGTGTGAACTAACTGTGGGTTGAGAATATTTCGTCCATTGTCCCCGTCGATTTCCATTATCCCTAGTGTGATGTGATCATTTACATATGCACAAGAAATAAGGGTACGCCGTAGACCAAACGAATAATAAGGATTTTTCTATGTCAGCCTGGAATGGTCAGAATATTTATTATTCGAAAAGAACAGTAAAGATGTATCAGCCAAAATTGCCTTTTCGAAACCATGCCTTAACGAAGAAACATCACCTGTATGATATCCTACCTTGAAAAAACAGGTAAGATGTCATGGTCTGTGCTCTGCTAATGCGAAATTGTGAACCAGTTGACAGCCACAAAAGTTGATGTTGTTTGACTTGTCCTTAACTCAGAAATGACCGTCCAAGCCTCATCCATTCCAATCTAGGTAAACCAAGATGGTAAATCAGGGGAATATTCCGTGATATTATATCTGAGTTTACTGAGATTGCTTCCATTCTCGAATATTTCGTCAGAATATATTTCTCACTGTATAATTTGTTTTGCAGTGGTAGTCCTCACAGATGGGCTCTCGAACATTAACAACGAAGTGACGATTCAAGCCGCTACCCTTCTGAAGGAGACGGGAACCCACATTTTCTCTATTGGTATCGGTGTGTCTGACCCTTGGGAGGTCAAGGCCATGGCAACTGGGTCGGATTCGCTCAACTACTTCCTGGTATCAGATTTCGAATCGCTTCAAGGAATTTCCGAAGATCTAGTTGGCGCTATTGTCATAGGTAACGTGTGCAACATTGTCATAGGTAACGTGTGCAACATTGTCACTGTTCTAAACTCTTGTGTCTTCATGGATTGAGCCAACGTATACATTCATCAACACATTCACCTATAAGGATATACTCCTAGAATGATATACTTCTAGAAGAATTTACTCCTAGAAGGATATACTCCTAGGAAGATGATATGCTTCTTGGAGGATATACTCCTAGAAGGATATACTCCTAGGAGGATATTCTCCTACAAGGATATACTTCTTGAAGAATTTACTCATAAATAATTTACTACAAGGAGGATATACTCATAGAAGGATATACTCCAAGAAGGATATACTCCTAGAAAAATTCACTCATACAAGGAGTACTTAGGAGAATATACACAAAGATATAATTTTACAAAGATATACTCCAAGGAGGGGTGCGTAGAAGCATACAAACCCAACGGAATATACTCTTTGAATGATATACTTGTATAAGGATATACTCCTAGAAGGATTGCGTCTTTATGCATTATTTGTTTATTTATGTTCGAGTTTTACAATTTGTTCGATGTTTGAAAAATTTGTTCAAATATTTCTTTTGCACTACTACATTACTGGAACCAGTTACAGAACTGAGCGGTTCTGCATTGAACAACTCAAAGAGACAACATACTTTCTGGGGAAACCTGGCTCCACACGCAGGTTGACAGTCATCAGATGTTATATAATCCATCGCCAACAATCCTATTTAATTCATCACAATTTGTGAAACTAAACGTGAAAATTCATGGTTTAAAACACTGCAAAATAATCAGAAAAGCTCTCATAGGATAGTTAGTAAAGTAACCTGTTCGTCCGATTCCATTTCAGATCCAAGTCCATGTGACAGTGACCCGTGTAGGAATTCTGGGAAGTGTGTGCCAGGTGTGAACACCTACACGTGCGAATGTCCACGAGGAACAGTGGGAGACCACTGCGAACTCTGTGAGTATGCTTAGTCATATAGCAGAAGTCCTAATGACAATACTTACCAACGGCGGGCGAACGTGAATATTCCACGACAACTCTCAAACAGGGTTATCGCCCCTCTATTACAATGCATTCCTTATAAATAAGGGCACCAAGAACAAAACATACTTGGAAAGTTGACATTTTTTGGTTGATGGCCCTTCTTGATCCGTGTGTAGAGTGGATTCACAACAGCCGTTTTGTCAAGTGATTTTCCAAAGCTGCTTTCACATGCATGCGGCGTGGAGGTGATACCATATGCAGACCGTATACATATGCTGCGTACCTTATCCATAGTATACCAGCGAATGCACGAAGCTTATTAACCACCATTCGCAGGAATGATAATGAGGAATCCACACTCCATGTGAAATATGAGCAATTTTAACTTTGAAACTGACCGGCAGGTGGCGCAGTCCAAATTAGGTGGCACCGACAACCGCGGCTGCTGTGTAAGCCTAGCTACTTTACACTCGATGATTCAGAAATACACTGGATCAGAAAAGAATGGGGCCCACCCTATCGATACAGGTACATCTAGTTTCATTCAGTCGTGCCGTTTTGATGCTGGGATGTTCCAGATATATGATATTCAGAAATTTGCCATAATATTCTCTTCACAATGTACATTTTTGTTAAGACGCTATTAACTCCACCCTCCACAAAGCGTGGAACCTATCTGGTGCTGCATATTTATTCAAACCGTTTCCATGTTGTTCTTTTCAGTGTGCCTTGACAGAAAGGATATCGCGTTCATTGTGGACTCTTCCAGTAGTGTTGGGCCGTCGAATTTCGATAAAATGATTAAATTTATATACGGTCTTGTGGACGACTTCCACATTGGGCCGGATGCCATGAGGGTTGCCTTGGTAACATACAGTAGCGAGTCCTACACGGTCTTCAGCCTCAACCGTTACGGAGACAGACAGCAAATCTTAGAAGCGATAGAACGAACGCAATATAGACCAGGAGCCACGAACACAGCCGATGGTTTGGGGATCGTCCGGAAGTATATATTCAATGGCTTTTCTGGGGATAGAAGAGACGCAGAAAACATCGCCATTTTATTAACGGACGGTCAATCAAATGTTGCCCCGCACAGAACTATACCGGAAGCAGAGAAACTTCGCGCAGCGGGCGTACGAATTATGGGTATTGGAATTGCTCTGCAAGAGACAGACGAATTATCCGCCATAGTTGGGGATAGTCAGTATGAGTATATAGTTGATAACTTTGCTAGTCTCACCAATATGTCTCATCGACTAATGACGGGATACTGCGGCGAACAGGATGATGAATTTAGGGAAGTTCCGCGGGAGATTCCTCGGGTGACTCCTCGGGTATTCGATCGGGTGACTCCCCGGGTATTCGATCGGGTGACTCCTCGAGTGATTCGACCAGTTCCGCGAGAAACACCTAGGGTAATTCAGCCAGAAGTTACGCGAGAAACACCTCGGGTGATTCTGCCAGAATTTCCGGTAATTCAACCTGAAGAACGGACAGAACGTACGATAATCACTGATCGAGAAGAAGATAGAACGGAGGAAACCTTTGAAGAAAGGTTTGAGGAACGCACTGATGGAGAGGAAGGCGAAGACGAAGACGACTATTATTATTATGAAGATCAGGCCATATCTCCGCTAGAATGAGAAAATTCAGCATTAGTTCTTAGGCAAGGGTATAAGATATATATGTATTAAATAAAATTACGAGACTATTCATGTTTGATTTGACTGAGAAGAAATTCAAACCTCGAACTGAAAAACGGAAACGCGAATCCTTAACCTGTTTATTTGAAATTGGTTATGGGACGATTTACTGAAAGTTAAAACATCCAAGTTTTGACTGAAATGCTTCTTGAAGTTAGGGTCATATTATGTATTTTCCACGGATCCAGCAATTATTTAGGTTAGTCAGGGTTTTTCTTTGTTTACCGAGAAACTCAGAATGTTAGCCAGTTGTGCAACGCTGCTATGGATTTTTACAGTTACAGCAGTGCATTATGGGATGTCTTCCAGTTTAAAGAACTTGACTGGCCAGTTCAAATTTTTAAAAGAAAATCTGCTATTATGATTGGCTCGTAGAATGGAAGAGAATCCAGTCCAGCATAGAGATTCTGTAAAGGTTTATTATCACCTGTAAAACTCTCAGGGTTCCAGACGAGTGGATTTGCTTTCGAATATTCGTGGACATAATCATTGTAGTTGGCTATACATATTTGTGTTATACCGCACCGCGTACCTTTCAATAACTGGGCTCTCGTTATATGTTCGTCGGTATTCTGTTTATAACTGCAATGGACTTCGACTGCATTGATAACTTCACTGATTTACGGTTCAATATCAAAGCCGTCCCCAGTGCATTAGTAATTGCACTGCGTTATGGTTCGATATCTGGACCCTCCTGGGAGCATTGATAGCTGTACTGAGTTATGGTCCGATATCTAAGCCGTCCAGCACGTCGAGATACAATATTGAGCAAAAAAACTTATTTACTGGACAGAAACATGATGAAATATCCACAGCATGGCTTAACAGGTTCATTGATTCGACGCATATACTGGGATGTGTCGTCTTGCGCTCCCTCGCATCAGTTTATGCGAAATTTGGTTACGTAGAAAGTAGATACCCATGCTATACCACGCGTGCCTTAGTTTGACTTCGTAATATTTTACGAGGGATAATTGTAAAATTTCTGTTGTAATGTAAAAGAACGAGATAGCACCTCGATGAGGGCGGTGTAATACTCCTTTAGGTTCTTATTTAAAATATTGCAATTAATTAGCATCATTTTATAGATTTGTTACTACTCCATTTGTAGATTCATTTCATTTCAAGTCCAGCATACATGTATTTTGTGTAATATATGACAGCAATAAACCGCTTTATCTACCGAAGTCAAATAAAGATGTTTGGATAAATCTAATGGCTAATTTCCTTTCTTTATCTCATAGACTTTACATTTCCGCTCGTAAGTCAAAGAAAGAAAGAAAACAAATTGCCGGAAACATCTGCTGTTATTGCCGGAAACGTTTGCTGTTATTGCCGGAAACTGCTGCTGTTATTGTCGGAAACTGCTGTTATTATTGCCGGAAATGACGGAAACTGCAGCTGTTATTACCGGAAACTGTCTCTGTTATTGCCGGAAACACCTGCTGTTATTAGTCACCATGGAATACACGGCATATCCGTCTAAAGTATTTGATACACACGTTCCATCCATTGGAAATTTGAACAATTCGCGAAATTCTGGAAAGTTGTTCATGATTAACCATTTCTTAACCATCAGGACACTGGCATATACACATTTGATTGAATAATGTATTAAATATCAGCATACGCTTCCATTTATCGCACATGCTAAGCGAATCAGGTGTGTTTCTTAATTGACGGCATGCACGATAAAGTCGTCGATCTAAAACAGCTAAATCTCCCAATAAGAAGGGCTCAGCGCACTTGTATTAATCTTCGAATAGTAAGACCAATGAAACCGTGTGATAAATTCAACTTGGAACGATCCATAGAGCCATTTTATCGGCAGTTTGCGTCAATTTTGATTAAATGGTCCGTCACGCATGAGCATTGGTGAGACGAGACGGTCTTGGGGCTCTTCAGGAGACAAAAGCATTTTGAAAAAGGTATCGCGCCACTATTTCTAAAAACTCTAGCGTTGAATGTATGTGGATATTGAAAATCTCAAAATTGTCTTACGGAAGAACTTGATGCTAAATACAGAAATGTATTCACATGGGATTTCTCGACTCCCTCTACTACAATCCCTCATCAGGACACCATTGTTCATTAATAGTATCTGTTTTCAAGAAAACTGATCGCCGATATATTAATGTCAGAAGCCATAAAGAATTCTTTGGCTCTACTACATACAAGGGATATCATTCATGGGATGTTTCTTTGTTTATTGAGTTGCTTGAATTTCCCATAAAAATTATCTGTGAAATTTGTCAACAGAATATATCAACAGCATATAAGTATTCAACGGGTACTAATTGTGCATCCCTGTTGAGTGACCTATATCTGTTCTCTCATGAATACGACTATATGCAGGTGCTTTCAAAAACAGATCCTTTCAAAGCCCGATCCTTCTTATTCACCAAACGCTATATAGACGATCTTCTCATCATGGATAAATGACTATCTAAATGACGCAGTGAAGAATATATATCCACCTTCACTGGAATTGAAGGAAACTACAGAGATAGAGTTATATCTCTGTAAAAATGAAGCGGGTATTCTCTGTCGTCGACTTTACGACAAAAGCGACGATTACAATTTCGACATCGTGAACTATCCCTATCTGGACAATAATAATACAGTGGGACCTGCATATGGCATATACATATCTCGTCTAGTAGCAGTTTTGCAGAAACTTATAAAACTAGGCTATACCAGCAAAAGTATCTCAAATTTGGCGATACATATCGCATGTTGACAGCAAAATACGAGCTTATCGTGCAATATCTATGGCGTTATGTTTCGTGGTCGCTTTCAAAAACAAATCGATTCCTTCTCATTCACCAAACACTATATAGACAATCTTCTTACTGTGGATAATCGCTATATAAATGACACAGTGAAGGATATATTTCCACCTTCACTGGATTTTAAGGACCCTACAGATAGTCCCAACGGCACATCATATTTAGACCTATACCTGTATACAAATGAAAGTACTCAAAGTACTGATGTCTGGATCGCCAATAATGGATTTAAAGTTTCAACTCATTAACTTGAAAAAATGGGCTGCGATGAATAAAAATACCATAATCAATGTTGTGATCATCATCCCCTGTATACACGGGGTCTATTATGACGGAAATGCCCATCTTCTTGACCCTCGAATTCAGGTCATTAATTTTAACGTCTGTAATTAATATATGACCAACGAAGGGTCATTTAGTCTGCCATTTCGGTATTTTTATTCGTTGCGGCCCATTTTCTCAAGTTAATGAAAGTCCAATAGGGCGCAAAGGTAATAATAAGTGCGCGATGGAGATGTTCGAGTTACCATTGCAGGGAAATGTATTTGTCGTCGGCATAGCGTTGAGGGAAGGCTATGAATCTTAGCTAAGTTCCCAAGATTACTTATATATGCCTGCATGGTGTTTATAGTAAATTTGTTTTTTGACAATGATAGCGGTGGAGAAACAATTTGCGAAAATTCCTATTGTTGTTGCTGCACGATCATTGCGTATATAATTTAGATTGAAAAAGTTTGAACAACACCAACAACAAATCTTTTTGAAAGCGGTACCTGCCAAATTCTGTTGTTTCCGCTTTCGAAAAGTTTCGTTGTTGTTGGTGTTCAAACTTTTTGAAACTAAATTATATTCGGTGAGCAGAGCCCCCCAGAATACATAAATTGCACTGGACAGGATCCGGTCAAGTTCACAAGACGAGAAAATGTAAATACTATTGTTGTTGCTTCGACATATATCTCCTCTGAAAATATATGCCATGCAGTATGCGTACACATTAAAATAGTAACGAACGCCGACTTCACAGGAAAGAACGCGACTACGAGTGTTGAAAACTGGGGTCTTCATAATCCCAGAAGCGGAACCTGTTCAGCGAGAGCAGAACAAGATTTGCAACGTCTGCTCGGCGAATACAGAATGATCGTGCAGCAACAACATCGTTGTCAACAAACAAATTACGAACTAAAAACACCAGGCCTTACAGTAAACTCAAGCAAGCGCAAAACCGCAGAGACGGAAAACCTTGAGAACCGGGTTTGAGCCGATTGCGCGGAAACAGACAATGCAAAGAACAAAAATAGTCCACGGATACAAGCAATGCCTGGGCGAAGAAATAAATATGAAATACACTCAAATTCAGATTTCCATTTATTTCTAGTTAACATGAAACGATTACGACTGTTTTTTCTTCACTTTCTGGTTGATACCCTGATATGTGACAAACACAAAGTGAAAATCACTGGCGGATTGCTACAGGTCAACCCAGGGTCATTGCATTATAGTGCACGTACACATTTACATATATTTCGTGAGTGGCAGCATAGTCTGGTCGACACCGCTACGCGGTGGCGATCCAGACAATGAAGCGGCATCGGTGATTTTATGACAAAAAAGATGATTACAATTTCGACATCGTAAACTATCCCTTTCTGGACAGTAATATTCCAGTGGGACCTGCTATGGCGTATAAAAATCTTGCCTAGTAGCATTTGCTAGATCCTGTGTTAAATGTGACGATTTTAATCAACGTCATAAACCATTATTGCAGAAACTTATAAAACACGGCTATACCACCAAGCGCCTTCACTTAAAGTATCTCAGATTTGGCGATACATATATCATACAGATAGCAGAATACAAGCGTAGCGTGAAAGATCTATGGCGTTACATTTCGTAACTTGTGTCTAACTCCGCTTAACCCGGGGTGATGACTGAGGATGTCCTGGTGATTAGTGTCCCTTTTTATATCCTTTTCTATTGCAACCAAGGACGGACACTTGTCCCCAATGAGAAGAAACGTGTCCTAATTGGGTTAGAAGATAGGGGCTGGACACTCTTAGCCAGCGGAAATTCTTAGCCTCCACAGCGGCGTCAATAAAAACTGTTGACCATGTTTCTCGTGCAGGAAACTAGCGTATGTTTATGTATATATGATTGTCTTTTTGAATTTGGAACTAATACAAGCGTCTGGTCCGTCATTCATAATTCAGCCGTGGTTCATTAAAGAATATCCGCGTCCATAATCCAAAGCCCTATTCCATATCCATATAACAGTATTAGCACCAAACTCAAAAAGACAATCATAGTGTACATAAACATAGGCTAGTTTCCTGCAAGAGAGAAACAGTTTTCAATGATGCCGACAAGACATCATGATGTTCCAAAAATATAAAATTCGTATCGCTGATCAGTATCCTTAATTTATAATAATCGTTGTAAAGTCGTTATCTAGAGACTGATGTATCTCAGTCACGCTTTGATTGTGACTGTTCATATGATCACCATGAGAATCTTGAAGTACATGGGTTCGTACGGCCCCTAGCCCCGGGTTAAGCGGAATTAGACACAAGTTACGAAACGTAACGCCATAGCTCTTGCACTCTACGTTCGTATTTTGCTATCAGCATGCGATATGAATCGCCAAATTTGAGAAACTTTGAGTGGAGGCGCTTGGTGGAATAGCCCTGCTTTATAAGTTTCTGCAACAATGATTTGTGACGTTGATTAAAATCGTCGCATTTAACGCAAGATTTAGCAAATGCTACTAGGCGAGCTATGTATACGCCATATGCAGGTCCCACTGGAATATTACTGTCCAGAAAGGGATAGCTTACGATGTCGAAATTGTAATCATCTCTTTTGTCATAAAGTCGACGAGAGAGAATGCCCGCTTCATTTTTGTAGAGATATAGATCTAAATATGGTGTGCCTGTAGGGCTATCTGTAGTTTCCTTCAAATCCAGTGAAGGTGGGTATATATCCTTCACTGCGTCATTTATATAGCGATTATCCACAGCGAGAAGATTGCCTATATAGCGTTTGGTGAATGAGGAGGAACGGGCTTTGAACGGATCGGTTTTTGAAGGCGCCTGCATATAGTCATATTCATAAGAGAACAGACACAGGTCAGCCTACAGGGGTGCACAATTAGTACCCATTGGAATACCTATATGCTGCTGATATATTGTGTTGCCAAATTTCACATAGATATTTTTAATGAGAAATTCAAGCAACTCTATCAACAAAGAAATATCCCGTGAATGATATCTCTTGTATGTAGCAGAGCTAAAGAATGTTTTATGGCTTCCGGCATTAATATATCTACAATCAGTTTTCTTGAACACAGATAATATTAATGAACTTAGACGGTCAATAAGGTCCTGATGAGGGATTGTAGTATAGAGAGTCGAGAAATCCCATGTGGATACATGTCTGTACGGTATGTGACCTTTAGCATCAAGTTCTTCCGTAAGACATTTTGAGTTTTTCCATATCCACATACATTCAACGCCAGAGTTTTTAAAAATAGTGGCGCAATACCGTCCCCAAAATGCTTTTACCTCCTGAAGGGCCCTCGTCAATAGGATTGAAAGAAGCTTGTTGGTGCAGTTTCTAGAAGAACCAGATATGAATCTAGCTTTGTATGGTGATTTATGCATTTTGGTAGTCCAGTATACTTTTGGTATGTCGTTATGATTGGTTGGAAGACAAATACCTCTTTCCCTGAGAAACGTTTTGTGATTGTTAAATAAATCTTTCAGATTAAATTAAGTTTGGGAGTAAGTAGACGTATTTGATGATGATATGTCTACACTCAATTCTTTAACCAGCACCTGGTAATAGCAATATTTACATATAAATATTATATTATGTGGAGCTTGTCTGCTGGGACTATGACGAATTTACTCTGGAGATTTGCTAGAACTTCTTGCAAATTGAGGTTTCTCAGTACTTGTTTTGCTTGGGGAAGAGTACTTCTGTCAATATGGCGGATTGTTTCAACGACCTTGCTTTTGATGAGGTCCAGTCAATCAGCGAGTACTGTAGGTTCAACTTTTTCTCGCTTAGATCAATCAATAACGTACTGTTCCAGTGCAGGCAGGACTATCTTCTGGTCGGCCTTCAGATTTATTCTTCTCGGCTCTCTATATTTAGGTCCTTTCATCAGGAGTAATTTCAGGTCCTTATCACTCACTACATCAAGGTCACCAGTTACAACATGTTTGCATGGTGGATAGATAAAGTTCGACGATTCACAATCACAACTATAGCCTCCTGACGTGTATAAGTTCCAGTCAACTCCGTGACAGCATTGGAGTAATTGAATGTTTTGGTGGCTGTAGATTTAGTATACTTATATGAAATGCAAGGAGGTTCTCTGGACTGTGAATATGCACATATTTACCTAATGCTGTTATACGGAATATGAAATAGGTTTTTACCCCTCGGCCAATTTTGGCCATGAGGTATTGTCGTCGTCCTGTACGTCCGTCTGTCCGTATTTCCGTACGTGAGCGACATAGCCGGAAAACGTTTCCACTGATGAATTCCAAATATTTGGTATGCTTATTTGCCTAGTCAAGGACCAGAAGCCTATTGAATTGGGACCTGATTTGGTGGAAACCTTGGCGGCCTTCTTTAATTTTATGCAATATGGATAATGGTCCATATCTCAGAAACCATTCAACTGTTCAATACGAAAGTTGGTATACACCATCGATACATCAAGCAACTTTCAATGAATTACCAAACCTGCTTTTCTGATCAGCTGGAAACTCTGGAGGCCATCTGTAATTTATGCGAAATCGATAATGATACGAAATATAATTTTATATGAAAGATGGTATGCATCATCGATACATCCAGATACTTTGAATCGGGACCTGATTGACCGAAAACCTTGGCGGTATCTTTAATTTAAGCAAAAATTATAATGATCCATATCTCTGATACCTTTCAACTTTTCAATATGAAAGTTCGTATATTTCATCGATACATCAAGAGACTTTCAATGAATTACGAAACCAGGTTTTACCCCTTGGCCACTTATGGTCTAGGGATATTGTCATCATAAACTATGCCCGTCCGTCCAAACATATGTGAGCTAGATATGTGCTAAACAGTTGGTATACTTCTTCGATACATCAAGAGACTCGGTGAATTACAAAACCAGGTTTTACCCCTTGGTGAATTATGGTCTACCGATATTGTCATCATAAAGTATGTCCGTCTGTCCAAACATATGATATGTGAGCAAGATATCTGCAAAACAGTTACCTAGTCAAGAGCCAGAAGCCTGTAAAATATGAACTAATTCGGATAATTCATATGGTTGCTATGGCAACATATATCTTTTTCTTTTTAATCCATTTTTTCTCTCTATTCAGTCAGGGGTCATTATTTGGCATATCATACATATACATTGTATTTCTTTCACAGGAATAAAATATAATATAGCAGTATTTGCAGAAAGACAGTAAAATGCACTTTGTGGACCTGATCAGACTCCTTATCGCGGTAGTCTGTTCGTCCACGACATATTTGTCAAACAGTTATGGTGATGACTTCACACAAAGAGAAAAAAGAAATCACATCATCTGAACTCTTAATTATGTAGACCCCTAATTAACTTCTTGTGTGTGTGTTGGGGGAGGGGGGGGGGGGGGTCCTGCTCCATTATAGAATTACCAGTTTGGAGAATTTAAAGTAACGTCAAAGTTTGGGATCTATTGAGAAGAGAATGTTGCTTGCAGTAATAAAACCTCACTGGACTCTCAACACATCATAAATTACCAAGCCATCCATGGTGTTGGAAGGCTGGCTCTGTTGTATTATAGTGACAAATTAATGGAATGCTCAGTTAACTCCCATCAGCTCAAAGTTTAGTCTTGAACAAAAACATCTGGTATTTATTTAGGGACACTGAAGAAAAACTGAAGAAAACATCCTGTCTATATGCCCAGACCTGGTACACACAAAGATCCCAGGGATACCAGTTTTCAGAAGTATATAACAGACAGGACCATTCTACAAATTTGGGCTGTCAGAGACTTGATTCTGGCAACCAAGATTGTCACCAGACACATCAGGTGCATACAAAATTCCTAGCATAATTGCAAGGGAAAACAGTGCATGTGCACGAAAAATCAAGCCGAAATAGGATACATATTTACCTTTCTATCAATGATCTTACTTGTAATAACAGGTTAATTCAGCAATGCCTCATTCTCAGTCTGTCGCAGCTCACAAGTCATAAGTTCACTAGTCCAAGTCACCAAGCTCTCTGTTCCATATCGACACTATTATATTCCTCAAAACACTGTTCACATGAAATGGTCTGAACGAAGGAAGTCGTCGGCACAATAAACGTCGGCCCAACTCAATTCGTCAGAAGACATGCAGACATTGGCGCATATCAGGGTCGTCATTTCCTCTGTAACCAGATAGAAATGCTACACTCCCAGAACATGATGCCCATGAAACAAAGTTGGAAATTGGCACATCTCACTAAACGTGTAATTTACGACTCATAATTCAGCATCCAACCAATTACAACCCATTTAAAGACCCTGTGGATCTGTAGCGCCAAATATGAATGAGTAGACATGACTGTCCTTAGTCATTCAACCGTAAACAGAGTTGCCCCAGCAGAGCCGAGGGGTTTTCAGATGCGTAGCTTCGTATTGGATTATGGACGCGGATATTCTTTAATGGACGACCGCTAAATGATGAATGAGCGAACGAGACACTTATAATCTTTTGACGAAAAGTGCAGGATTATAGACAGCTAGAAAAAAAGATCTGTTGAGGATGTCCGCCGGAGGTGAATCACAGTAATTAACTTTTTGAGTAGGTGTTGTTGCATCGAGGGTCTATTGTTTTTGGGGGTTTTATTTTTACAAATTTCCCTTTTCAAACATATTATAAGTGGGAAAAAGGTGTTAACATATGTAAGTAGTATAGAAAAGACCGATTCCTTAGGATTGACCTACTTATTTGTTCCCCCGGGTAAAATTTAAGGGGGAACTTTGTGAGGCTCTCTACGGGTGGGGTATGTGGCAGAGCTCTTGGTGGGAACTTTTCAACATCCGCAAAGTACACATAAACTGATGACGTCATCACGATTATCCCTCCGCGGTGATGCGGTCATGTCTGGCGGTGATGCGGTCGGGGAAAAAAGCTTCCGCGCAGAAAAAGTAGTCCCTAGACTGGAAATACGCTGCATGGTCCGATTGGGTCGAGTGAGGTATCAAAGTGAAGCATTCGTGAAGGGGCATCTGATGGACTGGGTGTGGGGTTGAAATATCGGCCTTCTGCGCATGCGCGGTGGCCGAAGGGTATGGAAATAGCCTTTTTGGAGCTAGGGGAGCCCCTAGTGGACCGATGGGGTCGAGTGAGGTATCAAAGTGAAGCATTCATGAAGGGGCATCTAATGGACTGGGTGTGGGGTTGAAATAGCGGCATTGTGCGCATGCGCGGTGGCCCAAGGGTATGGAAATAGCCGTGTTGGAGCTAGGGGAGCCCCTAATGGTCGAATGGGGTCGAGTGAGGTATCAATGTGAAGCCTAGGTGAAGAGGCATTCAGGCAATGGGGTGGGTGCATGTAAAATTTTTCCTGAAAAAAAAAACGGAAAACGGACTTTATCGAAAAACCTGGGAAAATGCCTATATGGGGTATGGGTGGTATATAGGTCGCCGGGCTTAACGGGGCTCGCCTGTCAATAGAGTTATCTCCCCCTAGTTCCAGGGTGGGTGTATGTAAAAATTTTCCTGAAAAAATACGGAATACGGACTTTATCCTAAATTACGGGAAAATGCCTATATGGGGTATGGGAGGTATAGGACCATCCTGGGAAACGTACTTCTATACATTTGCGGTAGGGTTGTGGGGTCTCGTTTTACTCGTCTCATCATTTAGAACATGATAGGAAGTGTCCCCGTGCGAATCGGTGAAATTTTTGAAAAAAGTCACCGAACCCCATATAGTCCCATACTGAGGGTATAGGATCAATGTTTGTCCCCTGGGAAACGTACTTCTATACATTTGCGGTAGGGTTGTGGGGTCTCGTTTTACTCGTCTCGGCATTTAGAACATGATAGGAAGTGTCCCCGTGCGAATCGGTGAAATTTTTGAAAAAAGTCACCGAGGCCTGGTTAGGCCCATAGGCCTATACTGCATGGCTATGGGTGTATAGGTCCATACGGGGTGGACATGTTGGAGTCTAGGTGAGTCCCTAATGGTCCAATGGGGTCGAGTGAGGTCTTATTTTGAAGCTCTCGTGGAGGAGCACTTGACTACACTAATGGTTCGTCTGTGTTCAATAGTCTGCGCATGCGCAGCCTGGTCCGTAGTATAGAAAACAGGCATTTTGGGTGCTATGTAGGGTGTGTGTTTGGGATAGAGATGGGCTATTCACGGTTCGAATGGGTCGTGTGAGGTGTCAAAGTGAAGCTTGTGTGGGGTAGAGTCAGAATGGTGTGTTTTTGAATGCAAGTCGCGTTAATCTGCGCATGCGCAGTTGGTTGTAGTAAGTAAAGTGGCCATTTTGGGGCAGTGAAGGAAGGTATTTGGGGTCGAGATGGGCTATTCACGGTTCGAATGCGTCCTGGAAGGTGTCATCTTGTAGTTCTCGGGGTGTACACACCGATTTGAGGGATGTTCCCGTCATCTGTGACGTCATCAGTGACGTCATCGGTACGAGTAGTAGCGAAAGTGGCCATTTTCGGGCAGTGAAGGAAGGTATTTGGGGTCGAGATGGGCTATTCACGGTTCGAATGCGTCGTGTGAGGTGTCATCTTGTAGCAACGTCCGCCAACGCTAAGCTCAACGCTTCAACGCCCTGGTGAATTAGCCCAAAAGCTCTGATTTTCATGGAATTGTCATTAATTCATTGGAAATGCAGTGACACCCGTCAACGCTCATAGTTACGCCTTAACGCTCTAGCATAACACCATGATATAGACCGGAGAGAGAACAACAACAACAACAAGGATGGCACATGAGGGAACAACAAAACAACAATTTTTTTTTTCATATAGTTTATTTTCCCCTCCATCATAACATACCCACGCTGGGGGAGCCGCGTTGGGTATGTTTACAATTCAAGAAAGACTCTTGTCCAATCAGAGACCACCATTTGCATGTCATGTTCGTTCTTGCCCGTTAGATGTATTCTTGTCCAATCAAAAGCCGCCATTTCAGAGAGTTCCGTCTTCGGCCATGTTCGCTCTGAACCGTTTGTTCTAATCATCGTCAGGCAGGCCTGGATATTCATCGGGCAGCATGTCCTGAAACAGTTGTTTGCGCATTCTAATCGCATTTTCCAGGGCCTCGGTGGGTGGTAAACCCATATCCTCTTCCAAGTGACGCTTGGTCTTCATGATGGACCTGTGCGTGGGGTCCCCTTTCATTTCAAGCGGTAGTAAGGTATACTGTTCATAGATCGCCATGGCTGTTTTCCTGATGCGGGGGCGCATTTGGGTGTACGTCTGTTGTAAATTATCCTCTCCGGCGTCCTCGATCGCTTCAGCGTGAGTATTGATAGCTGCTGTCACAATACGATCCCAGAAGGTAGGTTCTGCCTCACTTTCCTGGGATGAAGGCTGATTCTCTGAGGTCAAGCTCTCCATATCAGTAGATAGACTGTCAGCCATCTTGGATTCGGTATCAGTCTATGCACTCTCATCAATCTCTGTATCAGTATCTGCCTCAACGGGCTCCTCGGCGTCTTCAGTCCCATGTATATTTTTCTGGTGTCGCATCATATCGTAATGTCTGGTGAACGTGCGTTCACACTCAGAACAAGTATAAGCCATGTTGACGGTTGAACGACGACTGTGCGTGTTTTGGGAATACGCTCGCTTTTATAGACAGTAACGCCCATCAACGCTTCAACGCCCTGGTGAATTAGCTCAGAAGCTCTGATTTCATGGAATTGACACCAATTCATCGAAATGCAGTGACGCTCGTCAACGCCCGTCGTTGCGCCTTAACGCTCGTCTCAACGCTTTAACACACTTTCTTAATGCTTTAACGTTGTTTAATGAGGCGTTCGAACAAATGTTTCTTTTGTGCTATTGCTCTGACATACGCCGCTTTCCAGTTCATGCCCGAGGTTTTCAACATCGACGCTGTTCTTTCAATTTCCATATGGATTGGGTCCTTATCCAACAATTTCATATGGGTCAGTAAGTCGACATACTGCTGACGTAAAGCCCGTCGTAGTCTGGGTGCCAATCTGTTATGGGCTAAAATTGCAGCTTCCTCTTTCGAATACCCTTTGCATTGAAACTTGTTTCCTGTGGCCTCCAAAATCTCGCCCATCTCGGCGTCCATACTTTCTTTGAACAAATCCTTCCATAGCCTCGAGTTCACGTTATGTTCTTCAACCTCGTGTTGGGCCTTCACGGTTGGGTGATATTCCGGGACTGATGGTATGAAGCGGACCCGCTGTATGGGGGTGGGCTGCTGCTGCTGCTGCTGCTGCTCTGCCACGAGTGGACTCGGCGCATGGTGTAGGGGTATATGCCGTTGTGGTGATTCCTCGCCGGGTAACAGGTGGGTCGTCAGCCGACGATCTTCGGGGGTATGGGCTTTTAAATCTACGAACAGGTAGCCGTACGGACGAATTGTCGCTTCTTGAAACGCCCGCATAAAATGGTCAATGTTCTGAGGATAAATTCTACTACCAAACACACGGATTTGTGCTCTGTCAATGGGATTGGAGAACAACACAAAGTATTGGCAGTTCAAGGCAATATCTCTGGACGCCTTCCCTTGAGGAAAGAGATTCTGAGTCAAATAGATGACGGATAGATTGCGATGATAGGTCGGCGATTTTCGAATTGTCTTTGGCCGCATTCATCAGATCATCGAGGACTACCACGTCGGTCTGCTCGGAATCGAAGTAATAGGGTTCGTCTATGTCTTGAGGAATTCCTGGGACAAAGCTCACATTCTGTAACCTTGTAGTTTCGTAGGCGGGATGTCATTGGCTATAACACCAAACAACACGTGTCGGAGCTGGGGTTGCCACACCTCCCTCTAAGAACTTCACCCAGGATGTCTTTCCACACCCTGTAGGGCCGCTCACCGTCATCGTATAGGGATGTTCTACTGCTCTTGTTGGACCTATAGCGGGACTCCGCTGTGTCTCTTGGTTGTGTTTGCGTTGAATGTGCCTGAACATACTATCGCGACGAGAGAATGTTCTCTCACAGAACGTACACGTACACGACATGTTCATCAGTCGACCAATACATATGGACTGATGATGGACACATGTTCATTCCTATATTTAAAGACTCTACCACCACCACACACACACCATCACCGACTCCACCAACACCACCACCGCACACCACCAACACCACCACCAACGCCACCATCAACACCACCAACGCCACCAACGCCACCATCAACGCCACCAACGCACGGTGGAAACCTTTACACCGCGCGCGCCGGGGTCAAAGGTCAGTTCCGGCCACCACCACCACCACCACCATCACCACCACCGGGCGTTGAAGCCCGGTGGTGGCGTTGGTGGCGTTGGTGGTGGCGTTGGTGGCGTTGATGGTGGCGTTGGTGGCGTTGGTGATGGCGTTGGTGGTGTTGATGGTGGCGTTGGTGGTGGTGTTGGTGGTGTGCGGTGGTGGTGTTGGTGGAGTCGGTGATGGTGTGTGTGTGGTGGTGGTAGAGTCTTTAAATATAGGAATGAACATGTGTCCATCATCAGTCCATATGTATTGGTCGACTGATGAACATGTCGTGTACGTGTACGTTCTGTGAGAGAGCATTCTCTCGTCGCGATAGTATGCTCAGGCACATTCAACGCAAACACAACCAAGAGACACAGCCGAGTCCCGCTATAGGTCCAACAAGAGCAGTAGAGCATCCCTATACGATGACGGTGAGCGGCCCTACAGGGTGTGCTAATACTGTTATATGGAAATGGAATAGGTCTTTGGATTATGGACCCGGATATTCTCTAATGGACGACGGCTGGATTATGAATGACGGACTAGACGCTTGTAATCCTGGGTGATGAAGTTCTTAGAGGGGTGTGTGGCAACCCCAGCTCCGACACGTGTTGTTTGGTGTTATAGCCAATGGCAGCCCGCCTACGAAACTACAAGGTTACAGAATGTGAGCTTTGTCCCAGGAATTCCTCACGACATAGACGAACCCTATTACTTCGATTCCGAGCAGACCAACGTGGTAGTTCTCGATGATCTGATGAGTGCGGCCAAGGACAATTCGAAAATCGCCGACCTATTCACCAAAGGGTCCCATCATCGCAATCTGTCCGTCATCTATTTGACTCAGAATCTCTTTCCTCAAGGGAAGGCGTCCAGAGATATTGCCTTGAACTGCCAATACTTTGTGTTGTTCTCCAATCCCATTGACAGAGCACAAATCCGTGTGTTTGGTAGTCGAATTTATCCTCAGAACATTGACCATTTTATGCGGGCGTTTCAAGAAGCGACAATTCGTCCGTACGGCTACCTGTTCGTAGATTTAAAAGCCCCTACCCCCGAAGATCGTCGGCTGACGACCCACCTGTTACCCGGCGAGGAATCACCACAACGGCATATACCCCTACACCATGCGCCGAGTCCACTCGTGGCAGAGCAGCAGCAGCAGCAGCAGCAGCCCACCCCCATACAGCGGGTCCGCTTCATACCATCAGTCCCGGAATATCACCCAACCGTGAAGGCCCAACCCGAGGTTGAAGAACATAATGTGAACTCGAGGCTATGGAAGGATTTGTTCAAAGAAAGTATGGACGCCGAGATGGGCGAGATGTTGGAGGCCACAGGAAACAAGTTTCAACGCAAAGGGTATTCGAAAGAGGAAGCCGCAATTTTAGCCCATAACAGATTGGCACCCAGACTAAGACGGGCTTTACGTCAGCGGTATGTCGACCTCGTGACCCATATGAAATTGCTGGATAAGGACCCAGTCCATATGGAAATTGAAAGAACAGCGTCGATGTTGAAAACCTCGGGCATGAACTGGAAAGCGGCGTGTGTCAGAGCAATAGCACAAAAGAAACATTTGTTCGAACGCATCATTAAACAACGTTAAAGCATTAAGAAAGTGTGTTAAAGCGTTGAGACGAGCGTTAAGGCGCAACGACGGGCGTTGACGAGCGTCACTGCATTTCGATGAATTGATGTCAATTCCATGAAATCAGAGCTTCTGAGCTAATTCACCAGGGCGTTGAAGCGTTGAGCTAAGCGTTGATGGGCGTTACTGTCTATAAAAGCGAGCGTATTCCCAAACACGCACAGTCGTCGTTCAACCGTCAACATGGCTTATACTTGTTCTGAGTGTGAACGCACGTTCACCAGACATTACGATATGATGCGACACCAGAAAAATATACATGGGACTGAAGACGCCGAGGAGCCCGTTGAGGCAGATACTGATACAGAGATTGATGAGTGCATCGACTGATTACAAGCGTCTAGTCCGTCATTCATAATCCAGCCGTCGTCCATTAGAGAATAAACATCCAAGTGTCCATAATCCAAAGACCTATTCCATTTCCATATAACAGTATTAGCACCAAATTCAAAAGACAAAGTATACATAAAACATAGGCTTGTTTCCTGCAAGAGAGATATCCAAAATATCAAATCCGTATCGCTGATCAGTATTCTTAATCCATAATATTCGTTATAGAGTCGTCATCTAAAAATGATGTACCTCAGTCACGCTTTGATTGTGACTGTTCATATGAGTACCATGAGGATCTTGAAGTACATGGGCTCATACGGCCCCTAGCCCCGGGTTAAGCGGAATTAGACACATGTTACGAAACGTAGCCCCATAGATCTTGCACGCTACGTTCGTATTTTGCTATCAGCATGCGATATGTATCGCCAAATTTGAGAAACTTTGAGTGGAGGCGCTTGGTGGAATCCAAGATGGCTGACAGTCTATCTACTGATATGGAGAGCTTGACCTCAGAGAATCAGCCTTCATCCCAGGAAAGTGAGGCAGAACCTACCTTCTGGGATCGTATTGTGACAGCAGCTATCAATACTCACGCTGAAGCGATCGAGGACGCCGGAGAGGATAATTTACAACAGACGTACACCCAAATGCGCCCCCGCATCAGAAAAACAGCTATGGCGATCTATGAACAGTATACCATACTACCGCTTGAAATGAAAGGGGACCCCACGCACAGGTCCATCATGAAGACCAAGCGTCACTTGGAAGAGGATATGGGTTTACCACCCACCGAGGCCATGGGAAATGCGATTAGAATGCGCAAACAACTGTTTCAGGACATGCTGCCCGATGAATATCCAGGCCTGCCTGACGATGATTAGAACAAACGGTTCAGAGCGAACATGGCCGAAGACGGAACTCTCTGAAATGGCGGCTTTTGATTGGACAAGAATACATCTAACGGGCAAGAACGAACATGACATGCAAATGGTGGTCTCTGATTGGACAAGAGTCTTTCTTGAATTGTAAACATACCCAACGCGGCTCTCCCAGCGTGGGTATGTTATGATGGAGGGGAAAATAAACTATATGAAAAAAAAATTGTTGTTTTTGTTGTTCTCTCATGTGTCATCCTTGTTGTTGTTGTTGTTCCTCTCCGGTCTATATCATGGTGTTATGCTAGAGCGTTAAGGCGTAACTATGAGCGTTGACGGGTGTCACTGCATTTCCAATGAATTAATGACAATTCCATGAAAATCAGAGCTTTGGGGCTAATTCACCAGGGCGTTGAAGCGTTGAGCTTGGCGTTGGCGGACGTTGCTACAAGATGACACCTCACACGACGCATTCGAACCGTGAATAGCCCATCTCGACCCCAAATACCTTCCTTCACTGCCCGAAAATGGCCACTTTCGCTACTACTCGTACCGATGACGTCACTGATGACGTCACAGATGACGAGAACATCCCTCAAATCGGTATGTACACCCCGAGAACTACAAGATGACACCTTCCAGGACGCATTCGAACCGTGAATAGCCCATCTCGACCCCAAATACCTTCATGTACTGCCCAAAAATGGCCACTTTACTTACTACAACCAACTGCGCATGCGTAGATTAACGCGACTTGCATTCAAAAACACACCATTCTGACTCTACCCCACACAAGCTTCACTTTGACACCTCACACGACCCATTCGAACCGTGAATAGCCCATCTCTATCCCAAACACACCCCTACAAAGCACCCAAAATGCCTGTTTTCTATACTACGGACCAGGCTGCGCATGCGCAGACTATTGAACACAGACGAACCATTAGTGTAGTCAAGTGCTCCTCCACGAGAGCTTCAAAATAAGAACTCACTCGACCCCATTGGACCATTAGGGACTCACCTAGACTCCAACATGTCCACCCCGTATGGACCTATACACCCATAGCCATGCACTATAGGCCTATGGGCCTAACCAGGCCTCGGTGACTTTTTTCAAAAATTTCACCGATTCGCACGGGGACACTTCCTATCATGTTCTAAATGACGAGACGAGTAAAAACGAGACCCCACAACCCTACCGCAAATGTATAGAAGTGGGTTTCCCAGTAGGATAAACATCGAACCTATACCCCAGTATGGGTCTATATGGGGCTCGGTGACTTTTTTCAAAAATTTCACCGATTCGCACGGGGACACTTCCTATCATGTTCTAAATGATGAGACGAGTAAAACGAGACCCCACAACCCTACCGCAAATGTCGAGAAGTAGGTTTCCCAGGATGGTCCTATACCTCCCATACCCCATATAGGCATTTTCCCGTAATTTAGAATAAAGTCCGTATTCCGTATTTTTTCAGGAAAATTTTTACATACAACCACCCTGGAACTAGGGGGAGATAACTCTATTGACAGGCGAGCCCCGTTAAGCCCGGCGACCTATATACCACCCATACCCCATATAGGCATTTTCCCAGGTTTTTCGATAAAGTCCGTTTTCCGTTTTTTTTTTTTTTCAGGTAAAATTTTACATGCACCCACCC